>ML791358.1:68891-79608 GCA_009831015.1 Picea engelmannii
TGTTTTCCATGGAGGTCTTGGTTGTCTGTTGGTTGTGGTACTTGGTCGTCTGGCATTTCTTGCGTCTTGTTCTAGGTCGGGTTACTAGTTTCTGCCTGAGCAGTCGGTCAGGAGCCTGTCTAATCTTCTTCCGAGAAGACATAAGACTAAACGCCCTGCTTTCCTATGCAGAAATAGTAGCCCTAACACCATGGACTCTTCCCTCTGTGTTCTTATTGTGCACCCTAGTATGTCTTAATGTTTGTGCTGTGCGCCATCTGCCTATGGTCGTATATTGTTGTCGTTACTCGTTGAGTGCCTTCTGTCTTCTTATGCTGAAGTTCGTGGTTGCGTCTTGTTGGTTGTTGAGTGGCATCGTACAGTTAAGGTGTGTAGTTACTTCTCCACGCGCACACACACCTTATCCAAAACAAAAAAAATTGCACCTGTTTTCCAGAAGTGTTGTCGTAACGAGGAGGCCGTTACAGATATAAATATTTCAAAAGAAACACACTTCATAGATTTGTCCTCAAGAAGAGATACACCCGAAAATAGAAAAACAAGATATGTTTTGGTACGAAATTAGTTTGGTCCTATATACATGAATGGGATTGCTTTGTGAAGATAATCCACTTAGTGCTACCACATATACTTGTGATTCTTAACAAATAACAACATATAATAACAATATATATATATATATATATATATATATATATATATATATATATATATATATATATATATATATATATATNAATATATATATATATATATATATATATATATATATATATATATATATATATATATATATATATACTTACTAAAGAATCACAAGTAATCACTTACCCTCTTAAGGTCCGATACACCAATTCGGTCTTAGTGAACATTAATCATCATCGTCATTAAGACCAAATTAGTCTATCAGACCTTAAGAGAGTAAGTGATTATATATATATATATATATATATATATAACAATGACACTACACAATTAACAAAACAACATGACAATAAACTAATATAACAACATGGCAATAAACTAATATACAATATACAAAAGTATAACTAAAAATTGATTTAACTATATACAATAAACTAATATCACAATGTACATATTAATATGACAAACACTTTTATGTTAACATGACAAAACAACATAACAATGTAAAATGATAAATATAACACAATATAACAAACTTAAAATAAGTAACTTAAACGTAATATATATATATATATATATATATAATGAGACTGTACCAGTGATCAACAGCTATGTGCACGTAACTGTTTTTACAATATGCAGCATTAAATGGAGGAAGCGATTAGTCGTAAACCTGAGGAGAAAGTAGATGGGTGTGTTGGATGCTTGGCAATATACAACATATTCGTTGACAACTAGAGGCTAATCTGCAAGGTAAAGAAAAGGACAGAAGCTGCAGGTGCTCTATCCTGAAGATTGATCTCTTTAAATTCCTAAAATAATACACAATAGAAATTAAATGCACATGGAAATAACACACAGATTGAGATAAAAACAATTGCAATAAAAATCTAAACTGATAATATGAAAATCCAGGACGTTACCTGGATCGGAGGGCCCTTCCCGACCTGAACAGTGCGTTTGGAGAAATTAACTTAGATCGAAAGGTTGCTCGGAATTTCTACAATAATAAATTCTTCGTTAAATAAAATCTTAGTCTATGCTTACAATGGGTACTCAACTCTCATACAATAATTTTATAAAAAAGAATCAGCGTTTTAATAATCCCGTGTCCCCACTCTATCATTTCCTATTGAATTTATATCATGCCAATCAAACTAATTCCCAGAATAGTAGATTTGGGTATTTAATACATATGATTCTTCTTATTTATCTTTGGAAGATTATGGTTCATGAAAACAATTTGATAACTATATACAAAACCATTACCAAAACTAATTTATTGTTGTCTTATACAATTTGGCTATCCACATGGCATGCTTTGACCAATGCTTTGACTGCAGGATGGGCATGAACTAAATCTGGACGTTACATTTGATTTTCTTAAATTTGGGCGTTAATTATGAGTCTAGGCGAATTTATGCATTTTGGGCAGATTGGAGTTGAAGAACTAAGCATAACTCTCAAATCTTATCTTATTTCTGAAAACAGTTCTCAAAATAGTCAATTTTCCATAATGGGAACAAAACCCATGTTTTAGAATCTTCGAATTCATCTTCATTTGCACGAAACTCTAGGCACAAATAGGTTTGAAAACTATTACCAAATTGAGTTGAATTATTGTTTATGTGTTGGAAGTCCACACGTGTGACCTAGGCATGTACCAACACCCTTGAGAGTGTGTCAATGTCATTGAGGAGAAAACCCATGTTTTCGATTTTTGCCCGGAGATGCATCAATAAGCTAAGCTACAATATTGGGTACGAGTATTACAGGTACATGAATGTTGAACATGTTGGTACACGAAATGAACTTAGTTTTGTTTACCCTTTCATACTTACAACTATGGCATATGCAGGAAATTGAAGCTCAGTGAGGATCACTACAAATGTAAGAACACTTTTAATGTTGAAGATCACTTGGAGAAGATGTTTCATTTGCAAGAATTAATTCTTAACATGAACCCTCGTTAGTAAAGTTATGATATAAACATATTTAATCACTAAAAACATATAAAAATGAGGTATTGACCACACAAGATGTATAATTGTGAATGATGATGGTTAATGTGGGTTTATGGTGTGTATTATTGACAAAATGTGGGGAATGGTTTAAGAATAATGGTTTCATTGGGTGGAGAAATATGACAAAAACAAAGCCCAACACCTGACATAACTTACCTTGAGTGGTGTATGAGTACGACATAGATTGAATCTTGATGACAGAGGATGCAGTTCCATCAACGGTTCTTGCCGAAACTATGGCATCGATGCCATCAATTTCACCGACTAGAATTGTAGGAATAACAACGTTCAAACATGTGAGATGCAAGTGGAGTTGTAGCAAAAAAAGTTGTAGTGATGGAACTGCAATGACAATGTATCTTTATTATGGGGATACAAATTGCAGCATAGGTGATGGAGGGGGAAGGTGTGGGTGGAAAGTGAGAAAAATAGAGTGAAGCTACGAGCGGAGTTGCAACAACGTGAGTTGCTACAATGAAGTTGCAACACTCAAAGAAAAATGACCGAAACTTGTTTAGAGAGAAAAAGTCGTGGCTTGAGAGTTCCAATGACAAAGTTGCAACACAGATGATGTCTTATATCGAAACATCAGTGGTGCAGGGAAAAGGTGGAAAGTGGGAAGATGGATTGAGGCTACAACGAAGTTGCAAAGATAAAAGTTGTAGCAATGGGGCTGCAACAATTGAAATGGACTGAGATTTGGGTGAAAAGGAACTTATGAGTTATGTGGAATGAAGGAAGGCTGCAATAAATTTGCATCCGAGAGAGTGGGAGAAGAGAAATTGGTAAACTTGTGGGAGGACTACGGGTGGAGTAGCAATCGAGGGATTGGAAGGGGAATTTGGGAAATGAATAGAAAGGGTTGAAAATGAAGTAGCAGCCCAAAAGGAATGAGCCAAAGGGTATGAATGTAGTGGGGAATTTGCAGGAAAGGAGGTCGCACCAATAGCAATTGTTGTGGGAACATAAATAGTTGCAGTTGCATGAGTTGCAGCATAGGGAATTGCAATGATAAAAGTTGTTGCTACAAAGGGAGTTGCGACAACCAGAGTGGTATAAATGTTATTCTCTCCTACGGATCTCGCAAAAAAATTATTAGAAAGAATTTTTTTTTTATCAAGAAGGATCCTAACATAACCATCACAAAACCATGAAGTGCCCTTCTTCTTTATTCAAATTTTTTTTTCCAACCAAGCTAGTTTCCTCTCTCCCTTTTTTTTCAACACTGGGAACATAAGTTATTCAATAGGAACAAGTTCAAGATCATTGTCGGGCCATCCATTTGTAATTTTCTTCAAAAAGACTTCCTTTGATAGGGTTCCTTGGTACAAACTAAGTCTATGTCCATTAGCCATCACAGGAATCATATCTTCATCGATGGTGATAAGTTTGATGGCCCCACTATCATAGAATTTTTCGATCTCATACGGACCAAGTCATCTGGTGCGAAACTTTCCTATGAAATATTTAAACTTGGAATCGAATAACAATGTCCCATCTCCAGCCTTGAAATTATTTTTCTTGATAAACTTATTGTGCCATTTATCCCTTTGATGCTATATCATTGTGGCTCGATGTAGGGCATCTTTTTGTAGTTCATCCAACTTGTTGGTTTGGAGCAGTTTTTGTTTATGAGCCTCTGATAGTTCCAACCCAAGTTGTATTGTTGTCCTTAGTGTCTGAATATTTTTTTAATGGGAAGTAGAACTCGCTTCCCATAGGCAAACTCATAAGGTGCGCATCCTGTAGTAGTTCTTCAGGTGGTCCTATAGGACCATAAGGATTCAAGGAGTCTATCATCCCAATCCTTGAGGTGTAATCTGGTGGTTTTTGTAATGATGGCCTCAAGGATCTTGTTAGTCCCCTCTACCTTTCCTTTTTCCTATGGATTATATGGTGTCATTGCTCTATGCTTGATTTTGTAGTTTTCCATCATATCTCTAACAATTTGTGATGTGAACTAAGTTCCTCCATCGGTCACTATCTCCTGTGGTATTCCAAACCTTACAAAATTTTCTTCGTGGAGAAATTCTACTACCACTTGTTCAGTTACGGCCGAAAGTGCCTTAGATGGGGGAGTGTCGAAGAGATGGGGGATTTATTGGTCCCAAAAAATTAATGGCCTATTTATCAAAAGGTTCTAACACCATCTGTGGTTGTAGTGGCATTTCATATTTTTGTACGAGTCTACCCGTGCATTAACAACTGTCGCACCTCTTCACATATTCTCTGGCATCTCTAAAGAGTGTGGGCCAATAATACCCTTGGTGAATTATTTTGTACCCAATTCTTTTATCTACAAATTGGCCCCCACATGGGTCATTGTGATAATATTTTAGTATCTCATGGAATTCTTCCTCTCGTACACACATTTTGATAATCAAATCAGGTCCAATGTAGAAGAAGCAACCATCAATCCATGATAATATTTCACTTTTCCTTACTATACTTTGTTGTTCTTTGGGGGTTAGGTGATGTAGAATTTTACCTACAACCAAAAAGTTAGCAATATATGCAAATCAAGGTGAGTTAGTAGATACTGTGCAAAGAGGTGTTCATCTGGAAAACGATCTTCTACCGGAGTTTCATTCTCATTATATGTTATTCTAGAAATAAATTCAACCACTACATTATCTTTTCTTGGTTTTTCTAAAATGGTAATGTCAAATTCTTGCAATAAAAGTAACCATTTAGTGACCCCGTCATTTGTGTTTTGTTTGTTCATTAAGTGTTTAATAGGAACATGATCAGTATGCAAGATTACAAAATATACAGTGATGTCGTGTCTATACTTGTTTATTGCATGAATAACAACGAGAAACTCTTTCTCAGTTACCATGTAATTTAATTTAGTAGGCAAGAGATTCTTACTGACATAGTAGATTGCATATGGGTATTTTTCTTCGAGTTGTCCAAGGACTTCTCCAATGGTTGTGTCGGATGCATTCGTGGAAATGTGGAATGGGAGGGTCCAATTAGGCCCTCTTAGTACAGGATCTTCAGATACTTTGACTTTAAATTCATCAAGCACATGCTAGCATGTCTCTGTCCATACAAATTCAATATATTTTCTAAGTAAGGAAAATAATGGACGAGCAATACGTGAAAAGTTTTCAATGAATCTACGGTAATAACCAGCATATCCTATAAAGTTTTGTACTTTCTTCTGCAAAGTTGGAGTTGAAAAATTAAGTATTACCTTTATTTTCTTGGGATGAATGCCTTTTCTGAGACGCGATGTCACAGTACAATGTCATTGGTTTCCATCATGAAACACATTTCGTTACTAAGGGAAACATTTGATTCCTTGCATATGATTAATATGTTTTCCAGATTGGATAATGCTTCATCAAATTCATCCCCATATCTTGTAATATCATCCATATATATTTCCACGCAGTCATGAATGAGATCATAGAATATACCTATAATGACATGTTGAAAGGTGGCGGGTGTTGGACACACCTACCACACTTAGAGGGGGGGGGCGGGTGAATGAGTGTGGGGCTCTTTTCCCAAAACTTCCCTCTTCAACAAAACTCCTTAGTTAACATTCAATATTTACTCATTACCCATTGTTGTCATTTATAACCAGTTAGATGTGAACATATATTATCAACATATATCAATAATATATCATCAACAAGTTATCACCACAAGGAACACAAAAAACACAAGATGTATGTACAATTTTTCTT
Source organism: Picea engelmannii (assembly GCA_009831015.1). Classification (NCBI taxonomy): domain Eukaryota; kingdom Viridiplantae; phylum Streptophyta; class Pinopsida; order Pinales; family Pinaceae; genus Picea; species Picea engelmannii. The sequence continues at coordinate 75,259 of ML791358.1, forward strand.
TTTATTATGGACAACAATCCGAGGGTTTTTCAACAACAACTGAATAGAGTACAACTCTACAAGAGAACCAGCTCTATAATGCAAGACTCAACTTACACACTCAGCACCAACTAAGATGAGGGAACAAGCCTCAACAGATATCAATCTGCAATAGGTACGCGACCTGTCAGTAGTGCAGCCCGCGTGTGTACGTGCCCTGGATCACTACAGCTCGCATGTGTACGCGGCCAATGTATACAATATCCTACGTAAACCTTCTGAACTATTAGGGTTTATCCTTCAAAATCAATTCAGATCCTCTATAACTAATATACCATTCTCTTCTGTCTCTGACTGTCCAATCTGACCACCAGCCATTCACAACACATCCAAGATTTCCAATAGTCTATCCATGATCCATAATCAATCAATATGAATGATATCTCAATCATGTATAAACAACTAGTATACCATAGCAATCATGTTACCACTGAATCACAAGAGTACTGCTCACTCCATCATCCAAATCAACCAAATTGAACCACATCATAGAAGCCATACCAAGAATTCCCTAAGAATTCACAACACATCAAACAATAGTATCCATCAAGACAATAATGTAACCATACCAGTGTCTTAGTCGCAGATCTGAGCCCATAGAATGCAGATCTGGAACCTGCATCATCATTCAGGAGCTTGGTACCATCTCAAACACAAGTCTTCGTCATTCCATCCATTGTACGCACCATGTCTTCATATAGCCCGTGTGTGTACACTCCTTGGCCCATTACAACCCGCGTACACCTCAGAAACTAGGGTTTCTGAAGCTCCGAAAATTTTTCCGTCAAGATTTTCGACATTGTGAAAATTTGATGCATCCATGAGATCCTCCTCACGCTCTCTTTTTCAGAATAGATCTTTAATCATGCTCAAGAGATCCATATCAAAGATGCTCTCACAAGAAGCTCTCCATGAATACTCCAAAAGATATTCTCATAAGAATCTCTCCATTGATCCACCAAAAAGGATGTTTTACAAGAGACCATTGCTATCTTATTTATACTTTCATCCTATAGGTCACTTAACCCATTTCTAAGTTACTTAACCTATTTTCCTTATTTTAGGGTTAACCACTTTCCATAAATAGAAAGTTCTCCAATACTTTATCATTTAAATATTCCTTCTTTATTTTGTCACTTCTCTTTACTATTTAAATAATCCACCTTGACTTTGTCACTTTACTTTATCATTTAAATAATGATTTCTTCTTTTAGGTCACTTTGACTTCTTTGACCTTGGGGGCTTCAAGCCTTCATATGGGGGTCTTCCAACTTCATAAGGCCATAACTCTCAAACCGTGAGGATTTATGTGACATTCCACATACCATCAGAAATGGCATGACAAGCACTATCCATCTAGGATAGTTTCACCAACAAATTTATTGATCTTTATCTCATTATTCCACATACAAGTATGGGTCCTCCAACCATTCTTCTAGGATAACTCAATCTGCAAAGCGTCTTCCCATGAGGACTTTCACCATAAGGGGAACACTTTGGAGTTCATCCATTAGTGCACCTTATCAATCATGATAAGACAATAATGAGTCATCTATACATTTTTCCAACAATGCATCATATACCAATGAAACCACCTTCATCATGTATCAATGACAACTCATTGATCCATCTTCATCTATGTATCTTGATCCATATTCATCTATTGGTTTCCACTTGACATCTATCATTCTCATCAAGGACAATACATATACATTACACCAATCATCAATCAATCAATCTTTTGACATCAATCATTCACTTGACATCAATCAATGAAACCATTGGCATCAATGACAACATGATCCAACAATATCCCCCTTTGGCATTGATGGCAATACCAACATTGATGTCAACACCAATTACCAATTATTGATGTCAACATGTAGATAAGGCATGCTCTGCATCAATAGTCAATGTGACTATCTCTCCCCATAAACATCAATCACATCAATGTGATTAACTCTCCCCCTTTGACATCAATGGCAAAGGGCCATTTTCCTCTTGGGGCTTCTCCCCCTTCTTAAACTCTCCTTGGGGTTGCTCCCCCTGTCTGAGTGCCTTTGATCTTCCTCTGAATAATCTCTCCCCTTTTGAACAAGGGATATCACTCTGATGTAATGCTGAAAATACATCAAACATACTCCCCCTATGACCATCGCTCCTCATAGAATTATGCCTCTGTGCTCTTTCTTCAATTTTAGGGCTCTTTTCTAGGTATGCATCTGACAAATATCTCCTCGTAGAATCATGGGAAGAGGAATGACTCCCCCTAAGGGTATGTATCCCCCTATCTTCTTTGCAAGATGAACAATATGCTACCATATGACGATCCTTGGACCTGTTCATGCATCAAACTTGTGCCATACCATACATCATGAAACAAAATATATGTCAACAATGAAATAAAGAATCATGAGAAAAATATCAACCAAGCAAATCCTGTGCCAAAATGTGTGCTCATCATGCACAACACCTATGTACATAAACCATGTACATCAACATCATGCAATGTGCCAAAAGATATCATCCATGGAATGTATCAATCATATGCCTCTATCAATATGCCAACATGTGCATCCATCAATATGCCAACCATGTGCATCCACCAATATGCCAACTATGTGCATCTACCAATATGCCAACCAAATATCATCTATGAGTGTACCATCATGCATCATCATTTGCACCAAGCAAGTATATCAACCATGCATCAACAAGCTATGGCTCCCCAATTATGTACAACATGACTATCAACTCAACTCACCAACTACATGTCTCAATATGTAGCCCAACCACATGCAAAATGCATGCACTATGACATCCAACATATGCTTCTAATAATACATCATAAGATATATCAATGAAACTCAAATATGTACCATCCATGTACCCCAACAGATCAGCATCAATCCATACTCATAGGTTAGTGCCATGCACCCAAGATTTATTTTACATCGTCACCTTACATGATCTAAGATAGAACCATGGAAACCTGCAGCAAACCAGTGTCAGAACCTGAAATAAAAAATGTTAGACTCTGCAACACTGAGTTATACCAACATATCAAGCTATAATCCATGTGCATTTCCTTTTTCCCAAGGCTTTACCACATATACGCGGTCTGTCGCACAAAAACTCGCGTATGTACGCGACCTATTCAAGCTCAGCCTGTGTATGTACGCGACTGATACCACTGTCACCAGCGTATGACTTTGTGGATAACACACTTGAACTCCCTTTCAGTCTTTCATTATAATCTGGCTGCTTTGTCTTCTTCACCCACTTCTATAGATGTCCCTGCTCCTCAAAACTTGAGCTCTAAGCATCCATCTTTTCAAAGATGTCTCCCTTTCTTACTTCATTCCTTCTTCTAGCCATGCTATGTGAAGTCCTCATCATGGACTTTCTTCTTGTGTTCCAGCAATCCTGGGATTTGTGACCAAATCCACTGTAGTTGTAGCATCTCATGGTGTTATAGTGAACAACAATGTGTCCTACTTGATCACATCTCCAACACCTTATGGTGTTATAAAATCTTCCATTATATCTCCTTTCATAAGATCTACATTCAAAAGATTTGTGACCATATCCATTACATGAATAACAATGCCCACGAAAAATACTTTCATACCTTTGCTTTGGTGTCCCAAGAGTATCTTCTTGGGGTCTTCCTTGCTTTGTTCTTTTGAAATTTTATTTTCCTTGTGTAGATGGTTGTTTTGCAACATTGTCTTCCTTCTTTAATGGACTTACCTCATGCTTCTTTGAGGTGCTTGTTTCAACATATGTAGCTTCTTCTTTGTATCCAAGACCTGATTTATCAAGTGGTGATCTTTGACTTTCCAAGATCTCATCCAAGATTCGTGAGCTATTCAAGAATTTGTTTGACTTTTCTACCTTCTTTCTAAGGTCAACAATTTCATCTTCTAACTTACAACATGACTCTTCCTTTTCATTTATTTGATTCTTCAATAGTTCCTCTATTCTTTTGGATTCTTCAATTTGGGTCTTAAAATGGACAATGGTTTCAAAACTTTTGCTAATCTCATCATCTACATTCATATCTTCTTTTCCGTTATTTAGTCTTGTGATCTCTTCTTTTAATTGAGTCTTATTGCTCTCTCTTGTTCCTTGAGCATTTCCTTTAATTGCAAGGTGTGCCTTAGACTCCTCCTAAGAAACTTCTTAGTGTTATCCGAAAGATAGTTATAGTCTATATAATAATGATCACTTCTATATCTATATAAACCCTCTTCAACTTCCTTTTGAAGTTTTAATATATTTTCTTCTATTCTTTTCATGGGATAATTA
>ML791358.1:85124-98931 GCA_009831015.1 Picea engelmannii
ATATATACCAAGGAGACATTTTCATTTTGAATCATCTTGGACTTGAACATTTAAGTGGGGTAAAAGGAGGTTGCCCCCTCGAAGAGGCTTATTATCTGAAATTATCTCTTTTTCAAGGCGTTGAGTACTTTTTCTAAGGTTTTCTATGCTATATTGATATTTGGTTCTTAACACAAGATCTTCCTTTGTGCCATCATCAATTGATTCTTTATCTTCACTTGAAATTTTTTCAAGATCACATTTAGAAATAATACAATCAAGGGTTTTTGGAGATTTTTTACCTTTAATGATCTTGATGGAGTGATCTTCAATATATTCATTCTCCTTCTTGCTTTGATATGTCTCCTCTAGATTTAGCCATAGATCCTTGGCGAAAATGCATTGTCCCATGCTCTCTTTTATAGGGCTTGAGAGTCCACTAAGAATGGTATTGAGAACCAATGCATCATTCTTCTTTCCTTACCTTTGAGCTACAAACTTTGACTTGTTCTTCAATGAAACTGATCCACCAATGGATGCCTTCCAAATAGCTTCTCCCATTTCCTTCAAATGTATTCTCATCTCTATTCTCCAAGTAGAATAGTTTTCCTCATCAAGGATTGGAACTTCATCATCCATTTGTGTGTCTATGGATCTCCTTCAAGCTTGTTAAGGCTTGTATTGAAGGCCCACTCTGAAACCAATTGTTGGACACACCTACCACACTTAGAGGGGGGGATGAATGAGTGTGGGGCTCTTTTTTCCAAAACTTCCCTCTTCAACAAAACTTCTTATTTAACATTCAATATTTACTCATTACCCATTGTTGTCATTTATAACCATTTAGATGTGAACATATATCAGCAGCATATATCAGAAATATATCATCAATAAGTCATCACCACAAGGAACACAAAGAACATAAGATGTATGTACACTTTTTCTTTTTATTATGGACAACAATCCGTGGGTTTTTAACCAACAACTAAATAGAGTACACCTCTACAAGAGCACCAGATCTATAATGCAAGACTCAGCTTACACACTCAACACCAACTGAGATGAGGCAATAATCCTCAACAAATATCAATCTGCAACAAGTATGTGACCTGTCAGTAGTGCAGCCCGTGCGTGTACGCGCCCTGGCTCACTACAGCCCGCGTGTGTACATGGCCAGTATATACAACAACCTCTGTATACCATCTGAACTATTAGGGTTTTCCCTTCAAGATCAACTCAGATCCTCTATAACCAATATATCATTCTCTTCTATCTCTGACTGTCCAATATGACCATCAGCCAGTCACAACACATCCAATATTTCCAATAGTCTACTCATGCTCCACAATCAATCAATATGAATGCTATCTCAATCATGTATAAACAACTAGTATACCATAGCAATCATGTCACCACTGAATCACAAGAGTACTGTTCACTCCATCAACCAAATCAACCAAACTGAACCACATCATAGAAGCCATACCAAGAATTCCCTAAGCTATCAAAACACATCAAACAATAGTATCCATCAAGACAATAATGTAACCATACCAGTGTCTCAATGGCAGATCTGAGACCATAGAATGAAGATATGGAACCTGCCTCATCATCCAGGAGCTTGGCACCAGCTCCAACACAAGTCTTCATCATTGCATCCACTATACACACCTTGTCTTCATACAGCTTGCGTATGTACGCTCCCTGGCCCATTACAACTCTTGTACACCTTAGAAACTAGGGTTTCTAAAGCTTCAAAACTATTTTCGTCAAGATTTCCAACATTGCCGAAACTTTGATGCATCCATGAGATCCCCCTCACACTCTCTTTCTCAGAATAGATCTTCAATCATGCTCAAGAGATCCATATCAAAGATGCTCTCACAAGAAGCTCTCCATGAATACTCCAAAAGATATTCTCATAAGAATCTCTCCATTGATCCACCAAAAAGAATTTTTTACAAGAGACCATTGCTATCTTATTTATACTTTCATCCTCTAGGTCACTTAACCCATTTCTATATTACTTAACCTATTTTTCTTATTTTAGGGTTAACCACTTTCCATAAATAGAAAGTTCTCCAATAATTTATCATTTAAATATTCCTTCTTGATTTTGTCACTTCTCTTTACTATTTAAATAATCCACCTTGACTTTGTCACATTACTTTATCATTTAAATAATGATTTCTTCTTTTAGGTCACTTTGACTTCTTTGACCTTGGGGGCTTCAAGCCTTCATATGGGGGGCTTCAAGCCTTCATATGGGGGTCTTCCAACTTCATAAGGCCATAACTCTCAAACCATGAGGAGTTATGTAACATTCCACATACCACTGAAAATGGCATGACAAGAACTATCCATATAGGATAGTTTCACCAACAAATTTATTGATCTTTATCTCATTATTCCACATACAAGTATCCGTACTCCATCCATTCTTCTAGGATAACTCAATCCACAAAGAATATTCCCGTGAGGGCTTTCACTTTTGAGTTCATCCATTTGTCACCTTATCAATCATGATAAGACAAGAATGAGTCGTCTATACATTTTTCCAACAATGCATCATATACCAATGAAACCACCTTCATCATGTATCAATGACAACTCATTGATCCATCTTCATCTATGCATATTGATCCATCTTCATTGATTGGTTTCCACTTGAAATCTATCATTCTCATCAAGGACAATACATATACATTACACCAATCATCAACAAATCAATCCTTTGACATCAATAATTCACTTGACATCAATCAATGAAACCATTGGCATCAATGGCAACATGATCCAACGGCGGGGGCGTTGCATAACCCGGATGGTAGAACATGGTAGGTGAATGTCCCCCAAGAATAGGTGAACATTGTTTTCTCTTGGTCTTATGGGCATTTTGGATTTGGTTGTATCCACTGAAACCGTCGAGGAAAGAGAAATACTTCTTTCATGCGAGTGTGTCTAGGACCTAGTCAATAAATGGTAATGGAAAGTGATCTTTATGTGTTGCTTTATTCAATTATCGATAATCTACACAAATCCTCCATTTACCATTTTTCTTTGGTACCATGACAAGAGGGGAGACCCATTGGCTATCAAAAATGTGATAGATGAAGTTAGTTGTAAGTGTTGGACACACCAACCACACTTAGAGAGGGGGGGTGAATGAGTGTGGAGCTCTTTTCCCAAAACTTCCCTCTTACACAAAACTCATTAGTTAGCATTCACCATTTACTCATTACTCATTGCTGTCATTTATTACCAGTTAGATGTGAACATATATCAACAATATATCATCAACAAATCATTTCCACGAGGAACACAAAGAACAAAAGATGCATGTACAATTTTATTTTTATTACGGACTACAATCCTTGGGGTTTTTCAGCAACAACTGAATAGAGTACAACTCTAGAAGACCATCAGCTCTATATGCAAGACTCATCTTACATCCTCAACACCAACTGAGATGAGGCAACAATCCTCCACAGATATCAATTTGTCACGGGTACGTGACCTGTAAGTAGTGTAGCCCACATGTGTACGCGCCCTGGCTCACTACAACCCACGTATGTACGTGATTTGTCTTCATTACAACCTGCATATGCCTTCTGAGTTACTTAGGGTTTTCTATTCAGAATCAACTTAGATCCTTTGTAACCAATTCATCATTCCCTTCTATCTCTCACTGTCCAGTATGACTCATAACTAGTCATAACACATCCAAGATCTCCAATAACTAACTCATTCTTCTCAACCATACAATATCAATGCTACTCAAATATGTATAAGCAATCAACATACTATAGCAATCATATCAGCATTGAAGAAGAAGAGTGTTGCTCACTCTATCAGCCAACACAAACCACATCACAACAACATACCAAGAATTCCCTAGGCATTCACCACACAACAACCAATAGTATCCATCAAGATAACAATGTAACCATACCAGAGTCTCAGTGGAATATCTGAGCCCATAGACTATAATTCTGGAACCTACTTCAGTCTTTAATAGCCAGTCATCAGTTCAAACACCATATTCCATGACTTCATCCACTATACGCACCCTGTCTTCATACAACCCACGTATGTATGCGTCTTGGCCCATTGCAACCTGTGTATACCTCATAAACTAGGGTTTCTGAACCTCCGAAACTTTTGTCGTCAATATCTCAGGCATGTCAAAACTTTGATGCGTTGATGAGATCCTCCATACTCTCTCTCTCTCAAAATAGATCTTCAATCATGCTCAATATATCCACACAAGATGCTCACCAAATATACACAAGAGATTTCCAAAAATGTGCATTTCACAAGAGACCCTTGCCTCTTATTTATACTCTTCATCTTCTAGGTCACTTAACCTATTTTCCTCATTTTAGAGTTAACCACTTTCCATAATTAGAAATTTCTCCATTACTTTATCATTTAAATATTCCTCCTTGACTTTGTCACCTCACTTTATCATTTAAATAATCTTATTTGATTTTGTCACTTCACGTTATTATTTAAATAATCCTTCTTGACTTTGTCACTTTACTTTATCATTTAAATGATGATTTCTTCTTTTCAAGCACTTTGAATTCTTTTGACCTTTTGGGGCTTCAATCCTTCATATGAGGATCCTCAAACTTTGTAAGGCCATAACTCTCAAACCATGAGAAGTTATGCGACATTACACATACCACCGAAAATGGCATGACAAGCACTATCCATCTAAGATAGTTTCACTAAAAAATTCATTGATCTTCATCTCATTATTCCACAATCAAGCATGGGTTCTCCAACTATAATTCTAGGATAACTCAACCATAAAGCGTCTTCCCATGAGGGATTTCACCATAAGGGGACCACTTTGGATTTCATCCATTTGTATTCCTTATCAACCATGATAAGACAATAATGAGTCATCTTTACATTAATAAAACTATGCATCATATATCAAGGAAACCACATCGATCCATATTCATCTATGCATCATATCAATGACAACTCATTTATTCATCTTCATCTATCCATTCTTATCAAGGACAATACATATTACATCAAGACATTGTTCATCAATCATCAATCAATCACTTGACATCCATCAATGACATCAATCAATCATACCATTGGCATCAATGATAACATGATCCAACAATCTCCCCCTTTGGCATTGATGGAAATACCAACATGTAGACAAGGCATGCTCTACATCAATAGTCATCAAAATATCAATGTGACTATCTCTCCCCATCAATAAAAATCAATCACATAAATGTTATTATCTCTCCCCCTTTGACATCAATGGAAAAGGGTCATTCTCCCCTTGGGGATGCTCCCCTTGCTTGAACTATCCTTGGGGCTGCTCCCCCTGTCTGAATTCCTTTGATCTTCCCTTGAATAATCTCTCCCCTTTTGAACAAGGTATATCACTCTGATGTAATGTTGAAGATACATCACTCATACTCCCCTTGTGACCATTACTCCCCCTGGAACTTTGCTATGTTCTCTTTCTTCAAGTATAGGGATTTTTTCTCCTCCTAGAACCATGGGAACAAGATTGACTCCCCCTATGGGTATGTCTCCCCCTATCTTCTTTGCAAGATAATCAATATGCTACCATATGACGATCCTTGGACCTGTTCATGCATCAAACTCATGCCATACCAACCATCATGAAACAAAAGATATGTCAACAATAAAATAGAGAATCATGAGTAGAACATCACCCAAGTACATCATGTACCAATTGTTTTCCCATCATGCACAACACCCATGTACATAAACCATGTACATTAATACCATACAATATGCCATAAGATCTCATTAATGATGTACAACATGATCACCTCATCAACTCACCAACTACATGTCCAAATATGTAGCCCATCCATATGCCAAATGCATGCATCAAGTTTTCCAACAAATAAGCTTCCAATAATACATCATAAGATATATCAATGAAACTTAAATATGCACCAGACATGTACCCCAATTAGATCAACCTCAATCCTCCATTTACTACAAAAAATACTAAGCATCCAACAATACATGTACTAGTGGTATGCTTCAATAGATCAATGACATCTCTAGCTAGCATCATCAAGTTATATCACATGACCAAGGTGCCATAACTTCACTATTATAGCCAACATTTTTATTCAACAGAAAATGCCTCAATCCATACTCATCGGTTAGTGCCATGCATCCAAGATGGCCTTTCATTATTTTTTATCATCACTTTACATAATCCAATATAGAATCATGAAAACCTGCAACAAACCATGTCAGACCCTGCAACACAGATTTATATCATTACATCAAGTTGCAACCTCTGTGCATAGCCTTTTTCCCAAGGCTTTACCAGATATACGTGGCTTGCTGCACAACAAATCGCGTATGTAAGCGACCTATTCAAGGTCAACATGTGTATGTACGCAACTGTTACCACTGTCACCCGTGTATGATTTTGTAGATGACACACTTAAGATTCCCTTAAGGCTTCCATTCTTTTCTGGTTGTTCAATCTTCCTCACCCACTTCTGAAGGTGTCCCTGCTTCTTAGAACTTGATCTCTGAGCTTCCATCTTTTCAAATGTGTTTCATTTCCTTACTTCATTCATTCTTCTAGTCATGCTATATGAAGTCCTCATCATGGACTTTCTTCTTGTGTTCCAACATGTTGACGAGTGAAAATGACCGTTCGTCAATTGGAAGAGCGAGTCCAGTCCAGGGTTGTCTAAGTAACCCAAGTCGTTTGGTATAACTCGTTCTGATGGGTTTAATGGCTCTGTTGGCCAATCTAAGAATCCTAAAAGAAACGAATATAAGAGAGAAATAACTAACTAATTTTAAACACTATATATATGTACATATGCTCTAATGTAACTGTAGTAGTTGTATTTAAGAAGAAGATATACAAGTCTTGTTTATTTACATGATTTACAAGATGCAAGTTTTAATCGAAACTTACGAAAATCTATGTGAAAAGTGATTGCTTCTAGGAAGCAAATAAAGAAAGCACATAAAAATATTTATTGTTTTTCTCTTTATTAATCTAAACTAAAATAGAAAAATCTGTTAGCAAACATGATTGCATTTAATCTTTCAATGAAAATTAAAGGAGAAATCCCATAATTAAAATTGAATAGGTGATCACATGATTAATATCTGAAACATCATTTATGGACAACATTTATAAAGGAATTATCCCAACAACAAAATAGATCATGAAGACTAAAGCTATCAAAAACCTATTATCATATTAGGATAAGCAGAACTTAAACAAAGACACCATCCACAAGAAGCTAAAACCGTAATGTGTATTGTTGTTCCATTAAAGTCTGCAAATTAAACATCCACCTTCGGCCCTAGGCTAAGATGCTTGATTACAAAAAATTACAAGTATTTAAAGAGTTTAGAAAAGCTAAATATCTTATCTTGTGGGATAAGATTAAATCTCCAAAATGATTTGTTGATTACAAAATAAAGGGTGATAACCACTCCATGTCACACTATATCTCTCAAAACTAAAACAACCTTCTTCCTGTTTACAAAAGATGTGCCAAATGAGCTCAGAAATAGTCCATAACATGAGATCACCACCAATTACTTGATATCCTGAAAACAAAAACAAAAATAAAAGAGTTTAGATATCGTTATAACCAATAATTTCCACAAATTCGAATGAAGATAAACTGGCTACAGAATCAATTGATTATGTAGCTAGTTCTATTTTAACAACAAAAATCAAATTAAATCTATATAATTAAAAAAAAATGAATAAAATAAAACTAAGGCAATCAAATCTTTACCTCTTAACTGCATGCTAAATTTGATTCACGGGATCTCAGAATTAACTACTGCTGTAACACTCTCAACATTCTTTACTATTATGTTCCCAGTCATTTTCAAACGCTTGCCTTGAATTTGAACAGTGGACTTTAGCCTATGATTTTAATCCTTTAGAGAGTCGATCTGAATAGTGAGGGTTTTGATTTGCGATTGCAAAGTAGGTATGTTTGTATAATAATTATTGATCCAAAACAGACAAAATTCACACTGTGAATCTGTGATAGCTATTTGAGAATGTCCACGGCCATGTGCCAAAACATCTCCATTGTTGCCTATGGGTTTCTTATCAAGATTGATACATGGAAATAATTGACTGTGCTTCAGGCAGGGTGATCTACGAAATTATAAGCCTGGCCGAGATCTAGTTTGAGGCAAGGAGGGTCTTCTTCGGCCAAGAATCTCTCGATCTCAGAATCGGAGCTCTCATGGACCTCGATCATTTTGATTGAGCTCACATGAGAGTTTGATTTTTTTCGTAGGCTTCTTGAGATTAACCTACCTACCCTTTTATTTTTAAACCCTATATCCATGTCACCCTTAGATGGTTTGTATGAAGGCATGTTTGTGTTCTTAACAGAGGTGTTAGGATAGGTGTGTTTTTCATGGACATGCAATTCAAAGGCTGCCGACTCAGCATCTGTTTTCTCGGGAATAGGCTCATTGAGGCTGGTCGTAACACAGGCTCCTTTAGATGAAGGAACTACTCTGTCAGTGGCAGGGACTGTGGTTTCTTCCATCATGGGCTTATCAACCTCTACGGTACTAGGTGTAACGAAACCATTTCGGATTAGAAAGGCATCCCAATTATCATTTTGCAACTTTAGTTGATGAACTAACAATATCTTTATCAAACCGTGATAAAATAGAGTGGAATTTAAATATTGTCTCTTATACCTTTTCGCCATCTTATACAAGGTTCTCAATAAATAATAGGGCATATTTAACTGAAACCCGATGAAATTCATCAACAAACGTATGTGATACAGGAAAATAATACCAAAGTGACCCTCGCATGTCACGAATTGTCTCAGGATTTCTAGCAAACCATGCCACCAGGTTTTCAACAAGGATACATGCACACCTTTATCACAACAGTTTATTTTCCTAGAGGTGAAGAACAGGCTCCACGGTACCTCCTCGACCTTGGCATTTTTAAACCACTTATGTTCGCTAAGTGGAAGACCTATCGCTTGGCCTAAAAGTTCATCTATGACCTCGACCTGAATGTCTCCTACCTTGGCTCAGCAGCCATCAAAAGAAAGGGAAAATTCCTGAGCGATTTGCAAGTTAAAACCCTGAAATTTCTAAAGGAATTCGAGCCAGCCTTGACCCTTAAGGTTCTCCCTTGAATCATCACACAGGAGCAGGGTCTGTGACCCATTGGGTTCAATCCTTACGACCGGGGCCATGAGGGTTCGGAAGGCATACAGAAAAAACATAGTGAGTATGAAAGGTTTCTAGGACAAAGAAGACCAGAGCAAAATCTCAGGCACAAGACTCATCAATACCCTAGAGCGCATGAAAAGGGGTTTTGTAACACAAGGAGTTTTACGAAATGAGTTCCAAGAGTGCATACGAAACCCGAGACTTAACCTGAAATGATGGGCTTATTCTTGTCAGGCTTCCACCTCCCACAGTGTACAAGATACGATAAGGTTCATTCAAATTTTATCATCGTGCAACAAAGTGGAGTTGATTTCTAAGGTTTAGGTAAGGAGAAAATTTGTGAACCAAAGTGTATTGATAGGAATAGGCCTTACCAAGAGCCTCAACGATATATAACCCAGTTTAAGTTTAAAGGAGTCTTGGTGTTTTACACAAACAAAAATCAAAGCCCACTTTACAAAAATGAGCCACTTTAGAGGAATCAACAAGATGAGCTTCACAGCAAAATAGCCTTCATTAAAAAAAAAAACTGTAAAGATATCTAGCTTTCATAAACCTTAAAAAAAATGGCGATACAATTATAAGTTTTAGTGTTTCGTTCATGCTTTCAGTCATGAACGAAGCACGAAAACGAAGAGGAAGAAAAACTAGGAATAACTAAAACATCATATTTAAAGCTACTTTCGAAAAGAAATAACCCCATGACCACGTGTAGGCAACTACATAAATTATCATTTGTTGCTTTTAAAAAGTGAAAATATGTAGGGCTACCAACAATGGTGACTTACTGGGAGAAGCAGTTATCTCTATATCAGCGACGAGTTCAGGTTAGAATTATTACTATGACTTCAGATCAAAGAATAGCTGAAAGACATTAAGCATCTTAATAATCATTACGCGGTCCAGTTTTAGACATCTTTTGTTAAAAATGAAATATGGTGACAGATTTTACAAATGAAGGCCATGATGTTTAAGTTAATGGCTCCAATACTACTGATAGGGCCACTGTTTCCAACAAGCGTCCATAGCCTCGGTAGGGATGTCAATTAACCCACTCTGATGCCTCTATCCTGTCCAAGAAATTTCAATCCAGAATGAAGGATTCTTTATGATCAATATCAAAATTTATACCTGAGAATTTCCCCTAAACTGACATCGCTTCGCTACTAGCAGGCCTGTTCAGTACCCCAACGAAGTTGTCTTGGCATCATGCATGCATTTACTTGCTGCCAGTAGACTTGTTCAGTATCCCGATGGGTTTACAAACACTTCCCACGACTCTTGAGAATTTTTTCACAATCTGATATAAATTTAAAGACATTCAAAAGAGTGGGGTGACACTGAAAATTCCAGTTTTTACAAGACTTGTTATTTTCCAGACTTTTAATTTTTTCTTGATAACCTTCATTATGATATGAAAATAGTTTCCTAATGAAAATAATTTTTCGAGGACATGAAGGCATCCTTGAGTCGCTTTCTTAAAAGCAGGGACAACATAAAGAGATTTTAATGATAGTTGTGTCTGCTCATAATTGTAAAATGAAACCATGAAATCAATTATGAACAGAAAAACCTCTTTAACTAGTCTGTGTTTTAGGAAATTTCAGCAGTTGACGCTCTAACAGTCCTTGACAGTTGTTTTAAGATGAAGCATTATGTTTTCCCTCCTTGAACCAAAAGGTGACACAGGCACGGTTTAACCAGAAAGTAGTGAAAACAAACAAAATGAAAAGAACCAAAAAAGCATAAAATAAATCAAAACATAAAAAAATATGTACAAAGATGGATTTGAAAACATTATGCGAAAAATCTCTTGGGAAACTAAAAAAATAGAAAAAATCCTCATCGATGTGAAAGCAGTCCTACTCGTGGTACCTCGGATCAGGGTTGAATTTACAATTCAGATTTATTTATCTCTTTACTTTCCACTGAAAATTTTCATAATAATATTGTGGCTTTGAAAAGAAATATTCAACGAAAAGCGGAGAGAAAAGGATCATGCAGACTTCCCTGACAACAATCATATTATGGTTCTCGTGGTGCATCCACTTGTGCTCATGACTTCATTATTGAAAAAAGAAATAGTGAGGAATAAAACTAAAAGAAAACCTACTCCTAAACCTAACCTAACTACTAAACAAATCAGAATACTACGTGAAGTCCTGCTTCTAATGTAGCCAACGGAGTAACTCCAATCCTGCAATGGAAACAAAATCAAACATTACTAAAAAGAATGGTAATATATCAAAAAATGACAGAAATATATCATACTTGCCTTGATAATCATCATTTAAAAGAAAAGTAAGCATGATCCTACCATTCCCTTGAACATTCTTGTTGTATGAATCCTCTAGCCATTCGGAAATTTTGTCATTATATGGGTTACAAAATTATGAAAGAATGAGATTATGAAGGTTGTGAGAGTTATAAGGACCTGACATAACCATCAGCCTAAACCGAAGTGCCCCATCCTCTTGACAATTTTCCTTTTGTTCCATATTTTCTCCATCTAGAGGATATTAAATGAGTGTGTTGAAGTTACCTCCTTGATATCTAAATAAAATGAAGATAATTTTACTGTTCCCTGGGAACTTTTCGAGATATGAATACTCCAACCATTCTGCAATACTATCATGATACATGCAATTACTGACATGGGATGGTTTGAAAGAATTCACATGCAAGAAATATTCTTGATGAGAATAAAGTATTAGATTATCAAGGAAATAATCTTTTAAAAAGGTCGGACCAAGATGGCGAGAACTTATCATGTTTCTCGATCCGAAAATAAGTGTTTCATTCTCTTGAAACTTTGTATTGAGTTTAGATATTTCAAGGTTAACTATTTGAGGTGAATTAGATGGAACGACCGATAAAACATCATTGGTAGCAATATCTGGCTGATTATATTTTTCAACCTCAAATAATTGATCATGGAAAAATTTAGATCCTTCTCGAAACACAAATTGGGATGTATCAATGGAAGATGCAATTCAGGATTCTTTCAAATCATTTCTTGATTTACCCACATATAATTGATGAGAATAAAAATTAATATGTTCATGGGAAGAATTATTTCCCTCTTTATCTTCTATTCAGTGATCTCTTTGTACCTGATTATATAATGTTGAATTTTCTCCAAGGTAATATGGAACATGAAATCACACAACATTAGGATAAAAAATATCAAGGTACAAGGAATAATATGTAGAAGAATTAAGGAGACAGAATCCATCTCTTGAAATGATAGGTATATGTGTTTCGAAATCTGGCTTTGTTCCCTCTCCTTGTATAAACTGATCATCCTCTTTTGGATTCTCTTTCAAATAATACGAGACAGTTTTTAAGAGACAATCTGGTTCATCATGCAAGGGAAAAATTGAAGGCAAATCACTAGAGATAGAAGGTTGATTAATAGTATGACTAATGATTTTGTATCATATTGATTGATCATGGATCTGTTCAACTAAATTAGGGGCATATTTATCGTCCACATGATTATCAACTTCACATTCAACCTCTTTTTCTTTAGAAATAGTTATAAAATCTATGAGAGTGTGACAACTGTCATCTTTTAAATTCAAGGTTCCTTCTTCGACGGGAGGAGATATTGTTTGCCAAGAATGATTAGATGTGACAATTGTATTTTGTAAAGGAAGATGGTGTGCGTGATTTGCCAAAATGAAAGAAGTTGACAAAAATTGTGGTGCTTCAAAATCTTCAAGATCAACATCAAAATTTGAACCATATTGAGATTGAGTGTTAGTGCTCAATTTAGATTAGTTAACAATTAATTGATCTTGCTCGTCTGAGAGAGAAACGAGATATTTAAACCACTCATTAATAAGAAACATTTCTTTCAAAGGGAACCTAGTACAAACATGAATGAACCTAATTGCAAAATCATCGAATGATTCATCGTTTTCTTTCCTTAAGTAACTTAATTCATCACTTAATTCATCATAATCATAATTGTTAAAGTCTGATAAAAAATCAATTACAAACTCAGACAAAGAATGAATCGAATTAGCTGGAAAAGATTCAAACCAACATTTAACCCGATTTCAGAAAGTGAGAGAGAACAATTTGCATGTAACATTAGGATCAGTGATCTTATGTCTTAAACATTCATAAAGAAACTTAGAAATATGGTATACTGTAGATGTGTTCCCTTCACCATCAAAGGTAAGTTCTGAAAAGAGATTAGCTATCTTGTTGGGAATAACTGGTAGTGAGAAGTGGAAAGCATGCTCCAACACAGTGATTTGGGGAGCCATGGGGAAATTAAATACATTCGAAATAAAGGCTCCTACAAGGCCATCTTGTCAGTTTGACCCTCCTTCTAGCACCATTTGTTGATGGGCGAAAATGATCATTCGTCAATTGGAAGAGCGAGTCTAGTCCAGGGTTTTCTAAGTAACCCAAGCCGTTTGGTGTAACTCGTTCTGACGGGTTTTATGGCTCCATTGGCCAATCTAAGAATCCTAAAAGAAACGAATAGAAGAGAGAAATAACTAACTAATTACTAAATGCTATATATATATATATATATATATATATATATATATATATATATATATATATATATATATATATATAT
>ML791358.1:98945-117861 GCA_009831015.1 Picea engelmannii
TGTGTACATATGCTCTAATGTAATTGTAGTAGTTGTATTTAAGAAGAAGATATACAAGTCTCGTTTATTTACACGAGTTACAAGATGCAAGTTTTAATCGAAACTTACGAAAATCTATGTGAAAAATGATTGCTTCTAGGAAGTAGATAAAGAAAGCACATAAAAATATTTATTGTTTTTCTCTTTATTAATCTAAACTAAAATAGAAAAATATACTATGAAACAAAAGTATGTGGATGGTCAAAGCCAGACCATATATTTGAGTTTCAAAGACAAGCAAACAACAAAAAGAAATAAACTAACATGTTAATGATTTAATCGGCATGCACCCAAACATCTATACGATTAGAGAATATCCAACCAGCTTGTCCAAGAGGTAAACTTGAAATGAATCTTGAAATTGTTCTGAATAAATGCAGAACAATATGTTGAATGTTGAGTTTTAATAATATAATGAGAGATGCAATTAGTCACTGTGATCTCATGATTGCAAGTAATTGCATTAAGAAAAATCTGTTAGCAAACATGCTTTCATTTAATCTTTCAATGAAAATTAAAGGAGAAACCCTGTAATTAAAACTGAATAGGTGATCAAATGATTAATATCTGAAGCATCATTTATGGACAACATTTATAAAGGAATTATCCCAACAACACAATAGATTATGAAGACTAAAGCTATCAAAAACCTATTATCATATTAGGATAAGAAGAACTTAAACAAAGACACCATCCACAAGAAGCTAAAGTCGTAATGTGTATTGTTGTTCCATTAAAGTTTGCAAATTAACCGTCCACCTTTAGCCCTAGGCTAAGATGCTTGATTACAAAAAATTACAAGTATTTAAAAAGTTTATAAAAGCTAAATATCTTATCTTGTGGGATAAGATTAAATCTCCAAAATGATTTGTTGATTACAAAATAGAGGGTGATAACCACTCCATATCAAACTGTATCTCTCAAAACTAAAACAAACTTCTTGTTGTTTACAAAAGATGTGCCAAATGAGCTCAGAAATAGTCCATAACATGAGATCACCACCAATTACTTGATATCCTGAAAACAAAAACAAAAACAAAAGAGTTTAGATATCTTTATAACCAATAATTTCCACAAATTCGAATGAGATAAACTAGCTATAGAATCAATTGATTATGTAGCTAGTTCTATTTTAACAAAAAAAATCAAATTAAATCTATATAATTAAAAAAAATGAATAAAATAAAACTAAGGAAATCAATCAAATATTTACCTATTAACTGTATGCTAAATTTGATTCACAGGATCTCAGAATTAGTTGTTGTTGTAACACTCTCAACATTCTTTACTATTATGTTCTCAGCCATTTTCAAACGCTTGCCTTGCCTTTGAACAATGGGCTTTAGCCTATGATTTTCATTCTTTAGTGAGTCGATCTGAATAGAGAGGGTTTTGATTTGAGATTGCAGAGTAGGTATGTCTGTATAATATTTATCGATCCAAAACAGACAAACTTCACACCATGAATCTGTGATAGTTGTTTGAGAATGTCCACGACCATGTTCCAGAACGTCTCCACTTTTTCCTGTGGGTTCCTTATCAAGCTTGATACCTGGAAATCCTTGATTGTGCTTCAGGAAGGGTGGCAAATTTTCTACGAAATTATAAGCCTGACCGAGATCTGGTTTGAGGCAAGGAGGGTCATCTTCGGTCAAGAATCTCTCGATCTTAAAATCGGATTTCTCATGGACCTCGATCATTTTGATTGAGCTCACATGAGAGTTTGATTTATTTCGTAGGCTTCTTGAGATTAACCTACCTACCCTTTTATTTTTAAACCCTATATCCATGTCACCCTTAGACGGTTTGTATGAAGGCCTGTTTGTGTTCTTAACAAAGGTGTTAGGATAGGCATGTTGTTCATGGCCATGAAATTCAAAGGTTGTCAGCTTAGCATATGTTTTCTCGGGCATAGGCTGATTGAGGATGGTCGTAACACAGGCTCCTTTAGATGAAGGAATTGTTCTATCAATGGCAGGGATTGTGGTTTCTTCCATCATGGGCTTATCAACCTCTATGGTACTGGGTGTAACGAAACCATTTCGGATTAGAAAGGCATCCCAATTATCATTTTGCAACTTTAGTTGATGAACTAACAGTATATTTATCAAACCGTGATGAAACAGACTGGAATTTAAACGATGTCTCTTATACCTTTTCCCCATCTTATACAGGCTTCTCAATAAATAATAGGGCATATTTAACTGAAACCCGATGAAATTCATCAACAAACATATGTGATACAAGAAAATAAGACCAAATCAACCCTCGCATGTCACGAATTGTCTCAGGATTGCTAGAAAACCATGCCACCAAATTTTCAACAAGGATACATGCATACCTTTATCACAACAGTTGATTTTCCTAGAGGTGAAGAATAGAATCCATGGTACCTCCTCAACCTTGGCATTTTTAAACCACTTATGTCCGCTAAGTGGAAGACCTGTCGCTTGGCCTAAAAATTCCTCTGTGACCTCGACCTAAATATCTCCTACCTTGGCTCGGCAGCCATCAAAAGAAAGGGAAAATTCCTGAGCGGTTTGCAAGTTAAAACCCTAAAATTTCTCAAAAAATTTGAGCCAGCCTTGAACCTTAAGGTCCTCCCTTGAATCATCACACAAGAGTAGGTTTTGTGATCCATTGGGTTCAATCCTTACGACCAGGTCCATGAGGGTTCGGAAGGCATACAGAAAAACATAGTGAGTATGAAAGGTTTCTAGGACAGAGAAGACCAGAGCGAAATTTCAGGCACGAGACTCATCAATACCCTAGTGCGCATGAAAAGGGGTTTTGTAACAAAAAAGGCATTTTAAGAAATGCGTGCCAAGAGTACATACAAAATATAAGACTTAACCCAAAATGATGGGCTTATCGTTGTCAGGCTTCCACCTCCCATAGGGTACAAGATACGACAAGGTTCATTCAAATTTTATCATCGTGCAACAAAGTGGAGTTGATTTCTAAGGTTTAGGTAAGGAGAAAAATCGTGAACCAAAGTGTATTGATAGGAACAGGTCTTACCTAGAGCCTCAATGATATATAACCTAGTTTAAGTTTAAAGGAATCTTGGTTTTTTACACAAACAAAAATCAAAGCCCACTTTACAAAAATGAGCCACTTTAGAGCAATCAACAAGATGAGCTTCATAGCAAAATAGCCTTCATTAAAAAAAAATATGTAAAGATATCTAGCTTTCATAAACCTTAAAAAAAATGGTGATACAATTATAAGTTTTAGTGTTTTGTTCATGCTTTCAGTCATGAACGAAGCACGAAAACGAAGGGGAAGAAAAACTAGGAATAACTGAAACATCATATTTAAAGATACTTTCGAAAAGAAATAACCCCATGACCATGTCTAGGCAGCTACATAAATTATCATTTGTCACTTTTAAAATGTGAAAATATGTAGGGCTGCCAACACAACAATCCTGGGATTTGTGGCCAAATACACTACAATCGTAGCATCTCATGTTGTCACAGTGAACAACAATGTGTCCTACTTGATCACATCTCCAACCCCTTAGGGTGTTATGAAATATTCCATTATCTCTCCTTGCATAAGATCTACATCACAAAGCTTTGTGACCATATTCATTACACAAATAACATTGACCATGAAAAACACTTTCATACCTTTGCTTTGGTGCCCATTTTCTTTGAGATGTAAAGATGGCTTATTGAAGTCTTCCTTGCTTTGTTCTTTTGAAACTTTCCTTGTGTTGTGTGGAAACATTGTCTTCATTCTTTGAGGGACTTACCTCCTGCTTCTTTGAGGTGCTTGCTTTTGCATGTGTAGCTTCTTTCTTGTATCCAAGACCTGATTTATCATTTGGTGATCTTTGACTTTCCAAGATCTCATTCAAGATTTGTGAGCTATTCAAGAATTTGTTTGACTTCTCTACTTTCTTTCTAAGATCAACAACTTCAGCTTATAACTTATGACATGACTCTTCCTTTTCATTTATTTGATTTTTCAATAGTTCCTCTACCCTTTTGGCTTCTTCAGTTTGGGTCTTCAGATGGAAAATAGTTTCAATACTTTTGCTAATCTCATCATCTACCTTCTTATCTTATTTTTCATTATTTAGTCTTGTTCTCTCTTCTTTCTTTTCTTCTAATTGAGTCTTATTACTCTCTTCTTGTTCTTTGAGAATTTCCTTTAACTTCAAGATGTGCCTTTGACTCCTCCTAAGAAGCTTCTTAGTGTTATCCGAAAGATAGCTATAGTCTATATAATAATGGTCATTTCTATATTCATATAAACCATCTTCAACTTTCTTTTGAAGTTCTAATAGATCTTATTCTATTCTTTCCATGGGATAACTACCATCAAACTCTACACAAACTATTTCTAGATTTTTTTCTTCACTTGTAGGCAAAAATTCAACATCATCACATTTTGAATCATTCCAATCAAGAGTCTTTGGAGATTCTTTACCTTCATTTGAAATATCTTCAAGATATTCCTTTTTTCCAACATCATCACATGATTCTTTTCCTTCATTTGAAATGTCTTCAAGATCTTCCTTTGTGCTAACATCATCACTTGATTCTTTGCCTTTATTTGAAATGTTTTCAAGATCACATTTAGAAATAATGCATTCAAGAGTTTTTGGAGATTCTTTACCTTTAATGATATTGATGGAGTGGTATTCAACATCTTCCTTCTTATTTCAATATGTATCCTCTATATTTAGCCATATATCCTTGGAGGAAGCATTGTCCCATGCTCTCTTTGATAGGGCTTGAGAGTCCACTAAGAATGGTCTTGAGAGCCAATACATCATTCTTCTTTTCTTCCCTTTGAGTTGCAAACTTTGACTTGTTCTTCAAGGAAACTGATCCACCAATGGATGCTTTCCAAATAGCCCCTCCCATTTCCTTCAAATGTACTCTCATCTCTATTATCCAAGTAGAATAGTTTTCCTCATCAAGGATTGGAACTTCATCATCCATTTGTGTCTCTATGGATCTCCTTAAAGATTTTTAAGGCTTGTAGTGAAGGCCTACTTTGATACCAATAGTTGGACACACCAACCACACTTAGAGGGNGGGGGGGGGGGGGGGTGAATGAGTGTGGAGCTCTTTTCCAAAAACTTCCCTCTTAAACAAAACTCATTAGTTAACATTCACCATTTACTCATTACTCATTGCTGTCATTTATAACCAGTTAGATGTGAACATATATCAGCAATATATCATCAAAAAATCATTTCCACAAGGAACACAAATAACACAAGATGTATGTACAATTTTATTTTTATTACGGACTAAAATCCTTGGGGTTTTTCAGCAACAACTGAATATAGTACAAATCTACAAGAGCACCAACTCTATATGCAAGACTCAACTTACATCCTCAGCACCAACTGAGATCATGCAACAATCCTCCATAGATATCAATCTGTCACAGGTACGTGACCTATCAGTAGTGCAGCTCGCACGTGTACATGCCCTGGCTCACTACAGCCCACATATGTACATTGTCTATCTGCATTACAGTCTGTGTATGCCTTCTGAGTTACTTAGGGTTTTCTCTTCAGAATCGACTCAGATCCTCTGTAACCAATTCATCATTCTCTTCTATCTCTCACTATCCAGTATGACTCATAACCAGTCACAACACATCCAAGCTCTCCAATAACTAACTTATTCTTATCAACCATACAATATGTATGCTACTCAAATATGTATAATCAATCAACATACTATAGAAATCATATCAACACTGAATTAGAAGAGTGTTTCTCACACTATCATCCAACACAAACCACATCACAACATACCAAGAATGCCCTAGGCATTCACCAC
This sequence comes from Picea engelmannii, assembly GCA_009831015.1. NCBI lineage: Eukaryota > Viridiplantae > Streptophyta > Pinopsida > Pinales > Pinaceae > Picea > Picea engelmannii. The sequence goes on from ML791358.1 coordinate 104,798, forward strand.
ACAACAACCAATAGTATCCATCAAGATAGCAATGTAACCATACCAGAGTCTCAGTGGCAGATATGAGCCCATAGACTATAGATATGGAACCTGCTTCAGTCTTCAACAACCGGTCATCAATTCAAACACCAATTTCCATGACTTTATCCATTCTACGCACCATGTCTTCATGCAGCCCACATATACCTCAGAAACTAGGGTTTATGAACCTCCGAAACTTTTTTCGTCAATATCTCAGACATGAAGAAACTTTGATGCATTCATGAGATCCTCCATACTCTCTCTCTCTCTCTCATAATAGATCTTCAATCATGCTCAAGAGATCCACACAAGATGCTCACCAAAGATACACAAGAGATTTCCAAAAATGTACATTTCACAAGAGACCCTTGCCTCTTATTTCTTCATCATCTAGGTCACATAACCCATTTCTAGGTCACTTATCCTATTTTCCTCATTTTAGGATTAACCACTTTCCATAATTAGAAATTTCTCCATTACTTTATCATTTAAATATTCCTTCTTGACTTTGTCACCTCACTTTATCATTTAAATAATCTTCTTTGATTTTGTTACTTCACTTTATTATTTAAATAATCCTTCTTGGCTTTGTCACTTTACTTTATCATTTAAATGATGATTTCTTCTTTTCAATCACTTTGACTTCTTTTGACCTTTTGGGGCTCCAAGCTTTCATATGAGGGTCCTCCAACTTTGTAAGGCCATAACTCTCAAACCATGAGGAGTTATGTGACATTCCACATACCACCGGAAATGGCATGACAAACACTATCCATCTAAAATAGTTTCACTAATAAATTCACTGATCTTCATCTCATTATTCCACAATCAAGACTGGGTTATCCAACCATACTTTTAGGATAACTCAACCGTAAAGCGTATTCCCATGAGGGCTTTCACCATAAGGGGACCACTTTGAAGTTCATCCATTTGTATTCCTTATCAACCATGATAACACAATAATGAGTCATCTCTACATCAATAAAACTATGCATCAAATATCAAGAAAACCACATCGATCCATCTTCATCATGTATCAATGAAAACACATTGATCTATCTTCATCTATGCATCATATAAATGACAACTCATTGATTCATATTAATATATCCATTCTTATCAAGGATAATACATATTACATCAATACATTGTTCATCAATCATCAATCAATCATTTGACATCAATCAATCAGACCATTGGCATCAATGACAACATGATCCAACAGTAAGCAATTTATGTAGCTCTTCTTTGACTATGTTTTTCATAGATGGGTTCATCTGGCGTTGAGGTTGATGAATGGGTCTGACTCCTTCCTTGATATATATATATATATATATATATATATATATATATATATATATGATGCATACACATATCAGGGTGGATCCCCTTCATGTTAGATTAATCCCAAGTGAAGGAATCATTGTGGCTTCACAACACTTGAACAAATTGTTGGATCATGTGTCATTGATGAAAATGGTTTGATTGATTGATGTCAAGTAATTGATTGATTGATGATTGATAAGAATGATATACGTCAAAGTGGAAACCAATTGATAAATATGGATCATTGATATGATGCATAGTCCATGATGAGAATGATAGATTTCAAGTGGAAACCAATCGATGAAGATGGATCAATGAGTTGTCATTGATACATGATGATGCATAGTTTGTTTGATGAAAAGATGACTCATTATTGTATTATCATGATTGATAAGGTGCACAAATGGATGAACTCCAAAGTGGTCCCCTTATAGTGAAAGCCCTCACGGGAAGACGCTTTGCGGATTGAGTTATCCTAAAAGAATTGTTGGAGGACCCATGATTGTATGTGGAATAATGAGATGAAGATCAATGAAGTTGTTGGAGAAACTATCCTATATGGATAGTGTTTGTCATGCCATTTCCGATGGTATGTGGAATGTCACATAACTCCTCACTATTTGAGATTTATGGCCTCATGAAGTTGGAGGACCCTCATATGAAGGCTTGAAGCCCCCAAGGTCAAAGAAGTCAAAGTGACCTAAAAGAAGAAATCATTATTTAAATGATAAAGTAAAGTGACAAAATAAAGAAATGATAAAGTAAGGTGACAAAATCAAGAAGGAATATTTAAATGATAAAGTATTGGAGAACTTTCTATTTATGGAAAGTGGTTAACCCTAAAATAAGGAAAATAGGTTAAGTAACCTAGAAATGGGTTAAGTGAACTAAAAATGGGTTAAGTGACCTAGAGGATGAAAGCATAAATAAGATAGCTATGGACTCTAGAAAATAATCTTTTGTGTGGATCAATGGAGAGATTCTTGTGAGATTATCTTGTGGAGTATTGATGGAGAGATTCTTGTGAGAGCATCTTTGGTGTGGATCTCTTGAGCATGATTGAAGATCTATTCTGAGGAAGGAAGTGAGAGGAGGATCTCATGGATGCATAAAAGTTTCGGCAATGTTGGAGATCTTGATGGAAAAAGTCTCGGAGCTTCAGAAACCCTAGTTTCTGAGGTATACGCGGGTTGTAATGGGACAGGGCGCGTACACACGCGGGTTGTATGAGGACAGGGTGCGTACAGTGGATGGAATGATGAAGACTTGTGTTTGCGTTGGTGCCAATTTCTTGGATGATGAGGCAGGTTCCAGATCTGCATTCTATGGGCTCAGATATATCACTGAGACATTGGTATGGTTGCATTATTGTCTTGATGGATACTATTGTTTGATGTGTTGTGAATGCTTAGGGAATTCTTGGTATGGATTCTATGATATGGTTTAGATTGGATGATTTGGTTGATGGAGTGATCAATACTCTTGTGATTCAGTGGTGACACGATTGCTCTGGTATACTAGTTGTTTATACTTGATTGAGATAGCATTCATATTGATTTGTTGTGGAGCATGAACAAGCTATTGGAGAGCTTGGATGTGTTGTGACTGGCTGGTGGTCAGATTGGACAGTCAGAGACAAAAGAGAATGATATATTGATTGCATAGATTCTGAGTTGATCTTGAAGGGAAAACCCTAACAACTCAGAAGGTATACACATGTTGTTGTATACACTGACCGCATGCATACGTGGGCTGTAGTGAGACAGGGTGTGTGCACATGCTTGATTCACTACTGACAGGTCACGTACTTGTTGACATATTGATATATGTTGAGGATTGTTGCCTCATCTCAGTTGGTGCTGAGTGTGTAAGCTGAGTCTTGCATTATAGAGCTAGTGCTCTTGTAGAGTTGTACTCTATTCACTTGTTGGTTATAAACCCTAGATTGTTGTCCATAATAAAAAGAAAAATTGTACATACATCTTGTGTTCTTCGTGTTCCTTGTAGTGATGACTTGACAATGATATATTGCTGATATATGTTGTTGATATATGTTCTCATCTAACTGGTTATAAATTACAGCAATGGGTAATGAATAAATGTTGAATGTTAACTAAGGATTTTTTGTAAAGAGGGAATTTTTTGAAAAATATCCCCATAGTCATTCACCCCCCCCTCTAAGTGTGGTAGGTGTGTCCAACAATTTGTATCAGAGAAGGCCTTCACTACAAGCCTTAACAAGCTTGAAGGAGATCCATAGACACACAAATGGATGATGAAGTACCAATCCTTGATGAGGAAAACTATTCCACTTGGATAATAGAGATGAGAGTGTATTTGAAGACAATGGGAGAAGCTATTTGGAAGGCACCCATTGGTGGATCAGTTCCTTACAAGTCAAAGTTTGCAGCTCAAAGAGAAGAAAAGAAGAATGATGCATTGGCTCTCAAGACCATTCTTAGTGGACTCTCAAGCCCTATCAAAGAGAGCATGGGACAATGCACTTCTGCCAAGGATCTATGGCTAAAGCTAGAGGAGACATATCAAAGCAAGAAGAAGAAGGAAGAAATTGAAGACCACTCCATCAAGATCATCAAAGGTAAAGAATCATCAAAAACTCTTGAATGCATTGTTTCTAAATGTGATTTTGAAAACATTTCAAGTGAAGATAAAGAATCAAGTGATGATAGCACGAAGGAAGATCTTGAAGACATTTCAAATGAAGGCAAAGAATCATGTGATGGTGTTGGAAAGAAGGAAGATATTGAAGGCAAAGAACCCTCAAAATCCCTTGATTGCAATGATGATGATGATGAATTTTTCTCTACAAGTGAAGAACAATATATAGAAACAATTTGTGTAAAGTTTGATGGTAATTATCCCATGAAAAGAATATAAGAAAATCTATTAAAAATTCAAAAGGAAATTGAAGAAGGTTTATATAGATATAAAAGTGATCATTTTTATACACACTATAACTATATTTAGGATAACACTAAGAAGTTTCTTAGGAGGAGTCAAAGGCACATCTTGAAGTTAAAAGAAATGATCAAGGAACAAGAAGAGAGCAATAAAAAGGAAGAAGAAATCACAAGACTAAAGAATGGAAAATAAGACATGAATATAGATGATGAGATTATCAAAAGTTTTGAAACCATTGTCCATCTCAAAATCCAAATTGAGGAAGCCAAAAGAATAGAGGAACTATTGAAGATTCAATTAAATGAAAAGGAAGAATCATGTTGTAAGTTAGAAGCTGAAATTGTTGTCCTTGGAAAGAAGGTGGAAAAGTCAAACAAATTCTTGAATAGCTCACAAATCTTGGATGAGATCTTGGAAAGTCAAAGATCGTCATGTGATAAATCAGGGCTTGGATACAAAGGAGAAGATACAAATGATGAAGAAAGAACCTCAAAGAAGAATGAGGTAAGTCCATCAAAGAAGGAAGAGAATGTTGCAAAGCAACCATCTATACAAAGCAAGGAAAATTTCAAAAGAAAAAAGCAAGGAAGACATCAAGAAGTTATTCTTGGGACACCCAAGCAAAGGTATGAAAGTATTTTTCAGGGGTATTGTTATTCATGTAATGGATATGGTCACAAATATTTTGAATGTAGATCTTATGAAAGGAGATATAATGGAAGATTCTATAACACCACAAGGTGTTGGAGATGTTATCAAGTAGGACATATTGTTGTTCATTGTAACTCCATGAGATGCTACAACTATAGTGGATTTGGCCACAAATGCCAGGATTGTTGGAACACAAGAAGAAAGTTCATGATGAGGACTTCACATAGCATGGCTAGAAGAAGGAATGAAGTAAGAAAGGCAGACATATTTGAAAAGATGGATGCTCACAGCTCAAGTTCTGAGGAGAAGGGTCATCTACAGAAGTGGGTGAAGAAGACAGAGCAACCAGAACAGATTGAAATATTGAAGGGAAGCTTAAGTAAGACATCTACTGAGGCATACGCGGGTGACAATGGTGACAATCGCGTACATACGCTAGCTCACCTTTCATAGGTCGTGTACACACGCGCTCTGTTGTGCAGCAGGCCGCATATATGTGGTAAAGCCTTGGTAAAAAAGGAAATTCACATGGGTTGCATCTTGATGAGATAGTATAACTCTGTTTTGTAGGTTCCGACATTGTTTATTGCAGATTATGACACTATTTGCTGCAGGTTTTCATGGTTCTAAGTTAGATCATGCAAGGTTATGATATAAAATAAATCTTGGGTACATGGCACTAACCCATGAGTATGGATTGATGTTGATCAAATTCTCATCTATTGGATTATGTAAAATAATCTTTTGGGGTACATGGCTGGTACATAATTGAAGTTTCATTGATATATCTTATGATGTATTATTGGAAGCATATGGTATTGTTGGATATCATGGTGCATGAAGTTTGCATGTGGTTGGGCTACATATTGAGACATGTAGTTGGTAGTCATGTTGTACATCATTGGGGATTCATAGCTTGTTGATGCATGGTTGATATACTTGCTTGGTGCAAGTGATGATCCATGACGGTACACTCATAGATGGTATTTGTTTGGCATATTGGCAGATGCACATGGTTGGCATATTGGTGGATGCACATGGTTGGCATATTGGTATATGCACATGTTGACATATTGATAGAGGCATATGGTTGATACATTCCATGGATGATATCTTTTTGCACATGGTTGATGCACATGGGTGTTGTGCATTATGGGCACATTTTGGTACATATATTGTTCATGATTCTTTATTTTTATTGTTGACATTCATGATGCATGGTATGGAACAAGTTTGATGCATGAACAGGTCCAAGGATCATCATATGGCAGCATATTGTTCATCTTGCAGACAAGATAGGGGGAGACATACCCTTAGGGGGAGTCATTCTTCTTCCCATGATTCTAGGAGGAGATATTTATCAGACGCATATCTAGAAAAGAGCCCTATATTTGAAGAAAGAGCACAGAGGCATAATTCCAGGAGGAGCGATGGTCACAGGGGGAGTATGTTCGATGTATTTTCAACATTACAACAGATTGATATCCCTTGTTCAAAAGGGGAGAGATTATTTAGAGGAATATCAAAGGCACTCAAATAGGGGGAGCAGCCCCATGGAAAGTTCAAGTAGGGGGAGCAGCCCAAAGAAGAGGATGGCCCTTTTCCATTGATGTCAAAGGGGGAGAGTTAATCACATTGATGTGATTGATGTTTATTGATGGGGAGAGATAGTCACATTGACTATTGATGTAGAGCATGCCTTATCTACATGTTGACATCAATAATTGGTAATTGGTGTTGACATCAATGTTGGTATTTCCATTAATGCCAAAGGGGGAGATTGTTGGATCATGTTGTCATTGATGCCAATGGTTTGATTATTTAGGCGATTGATTGGATCATGTGTCATTAATGCAAATGGCTTGATTGATTGATGTCAAGTAATTGATTGATTGATGATTGATAAGAATAATATATGTCAAAGTGGAAACCAATTGATAAATATGGATCATTGATATGTTGCATAGTCCTTGATTAGAATGATAGATGTCAAGTGGAAACCAATCAATGAAGATGGATCAATGAGTTGTCATTGATACATGATGTTGCATAGTTTGTTTGATGAAAAGATGACTCATTATTGTCTTATCATGATTGATAAGTTGCACAAATGGATGAACTCCAAATTGGTCCCCTTATGGTGAAATCCCTCATGGGAAGACACTTTGTGGATTGAGTTATCCTAGAAGAATGGTTGGAGGATCCATGCTTGTATGTGGAATAATGAGATGAAGATCAATGAAGTTGTTGGTCAAACTATCCTAGATGGATAGTGTTTGTCATGCCATTTCCAGTGGTATGTGGAATGTCACATAACTCCTCACGGTTTGAGATTTATGGCCTCGTGAAGTTGGAGGACCCTCATATGAAGGCTTGAAGCCCCCAAGGTCAAAGAAGTCAAAGTGAATTAAAAGAAGGAATCATTTTTAAATGATAAAGTAAAGTGACAAAATTAAGAAATGATAAATTAAGGTGACAAAATCAAGAAGGAATATTTAAATGATAAAGTATTGGAGAACTTTCTATTTATGGAAAGTGGTTAACCCTAAAATAAGGAAAATAGGTTAAGTAACCTAGAAATGGGTTAAGTGACCTAAAAATGGGTTAAGTGACCTAGAGGATGAAAGTATAAATAAGATAGCTATGGACTCTAGCAAATAATCTTTTGTGTGGATCAATGGAGAGATTCTTGTGAGATTATCTTGTGGAGTATTGATGGAGAGGTTCTTGTGAGAGCATCTTTGGTGTGGATCTCTTGAGCATGATTGAATATCTATTATGAGGAAGAAAGCGAGAGGAGGATCTCATGGATGCATAAAAGTTTCAGCAATGTCAGAGATCTTGATGGAAAAAGTCTCGGAGCTTCATAAACCCTAGTTTCTGAGGTATACGCGGGTTGTAATGGGCCAGGGCGCATACACACGCAGGCTTTATGAGGACAGGGCACGTACAGTGGATGGAATGATGAAGAATTGTATTTGAGATGATACCAAGCTCTTGGATGATGAGGCAGGTTATAGATCTGCATTCTATGGGCTCAGATCTATCACTGAGACACTGGTATGGTTACATTATTGTCTTGATGGATATTATTGTTTGATGTGTTGTGAATGCTTAGGGAATTCTTGGTATGGATTCTATAATATGGTTCAGTTTGGATGATTTGGTTGATGGAGTGATCAGTACTCTTGTGATTCAGTGGTGACATGTTTTCTATGGTATACTAGTTGTTTATACTTGATTGAGATAACATTCATATTGATTTGTTGTGGAGCATGAACAATATATTAGAGAGCTTGGATGTGTTGTGACTAGCTGGTGGTCAGATTGGATAGTCAAAGACAGAAGAGAATGATATAATGATTGCATAGATTATGAGTTGATCTTGAAGGACAAACCCTAACATCTCAGAAGGTATACATAGTTTTTTGTATACACTGACCGCGTGCATACGCGGGCTGTAGTGAGCCAGGGCACGTGCACATCACGTGCACATGCTGGCTTCACTACTAACAGGTCACATACTTGTTAACATATTGATATGTGTTGAGGATTGTTGCCTCATCTCAGTTGGTTCTGAGGGTGTAAGTTGAGTCTTGCATTATATATATGGTGCTCTTGTAGAATTGTATAATGTTCAGTGGTTGTTGATAAACCCCAGATTGTTGTCCATAATAAAAAGAAAAATTGTACATACATATTATGTTTCTTTTGTTCCTTGTAGTGATGACTTGATGATGATATATTGTTGATATATGTTGTTGATATATGTTCTCATCTAACTGGTTATAAATGATAGCAATGGGTAATGAATAAATGTTGAATGTTACCTAAGGAGTTTTTGTAAAGAGGGAAGTTTTTGAAAAAGAGCCCCATAGTCATTCACCCCCCACTCTAAGTGTGGTAGGTGTGTCCAACACAAATCACTTTTTTTGTTGTTCGGTTAGTCCTTGGTTGATTTTCAAGGTTTTCCCTTCTCTAATTTATATGGTTTCTATAAGGGATCCTTGGTACTTTTATTGTATCGGTTTGTATTCAACGCATAAGATACTTGTGGAATGTAAGGAAAGTTGAGTTTATGGTTTCATAATATGCTTAAGAATATATGTGTTTTTTGAGGAAGAGGAAGAGGATATAAACTCATTGATTTTGTCATCCTATGTTTTATCTGTTATGGGCAGGTATTGATCTATGGATAGGACCTAATGGGCTTCCCCTTCTTCATCACTTTCTTCTCCATCAACCCAAAGTGGTGTTTCTAGGTCTATGTTGGTTTGGCAGGAGGGTAGAGAGTTAATTGTTTGGTAGAAGTGTCATGGGAAATAGTCATGTTTCTTGATCGACAACCAATATAAGCATCGATAGTCGCCAACCATGGCCATCCCAATATTAGAGGATAACCGCCCAGAGAGGTTTTATGTTGTAGGGCCATGAAGTCATCGGGATATTCCCATGAATCCACATAGATCACTACATCTTCTAAAATGCATTCTAGTTTAATAGTGGATCTAACAGGGAATTGAAGTACAATGGGGGTAGCCCTAAGGCCTGTAATTCCTAAGGTTTGCATGGTCTCACGTGTCGTAACATCGATGTTGGCCCCTAAGTCAATTAACATGTTACTAATAAGTGTATTACTAATTTCCACATTAATGATTGGACTACCAGGGTCAGAATACTTAGTAGAAAGAACTCCCCCCATCATTAGATCTGATAATTTCCCCATGACGTGAATAGTTTGGGGATCCTTTCATTTCCTACCAGAATTCCTCAAACATAGTTCTCTTACTACTTTTGAATAAATAGGTATGTTAGAAAAACAGGAGCATGGAGCAATAAAATAAAACAAATGCGGAAACAAAACATAGAAGATACACAATATAATAGAGACACAAATTTACGTGGTTCACCTAGTGTGGGCTACGTCCACTAGAGAAATTTCCAGGTCCTTCCTTTATTATTATCCATCATATGAAGGGATACAACCTACAACAAACCCGTTGTAACTTCCTCTTCTTTCTCTCACAATCTCCTATCTCAGAATACAATATTCTCCATCAACCATATCCACAATACATTTCCCTCATAAAATAGGGTTGCCTTCTAGGGAAAAAAACCCTAACATAATTGCTATCGTTAGATCAGCGACCTTATAATGAACGGTCCAGATTTACAATGAATTTACAATATACATTTACAAGGAAAATTTTCCTTCGGGGGCTTTGCCCCTGAACCCCTGCTTGCCCCCCCAGACACCGCAGAGGAGGTACCCCCCCTCTGCACTCCCCCACGTGGAAGAGTGTACATACTTCATGTTGGAATATTGGTTGTTGTCATTGATGTCAACCCTAGTCATGGGTTTTGGACCGCAATATTGATGAAGGTATTTGGACATGAAGGAAAATGCACATACAGATACAACACCCATGGGTGGATAGTATACATCATGTTGTTTCCGATGGTATGTGGCACATCACGTGAATCCTCATGGTTGAGGAGAAATGAATTTTTGAAGATGACAAAGTGAATTGTACATGTAGGCCCTGAAGATAATTAAAGAAAATAATTACAAAATAAGAAAGTGTCAGGTCAGCCCTAATGTTAAAAGGAAGTGACATAAATGGTATAAATAAACATCATTATACATTAATTTGATACAAGTCTAATTTCAGAGGGAATAAGAAGTAAAATAAGGTCGGATTTCAAGGGAGGATGAAGTCTTTTGGTGATGTGTTCTAAGGTATGTTATTTTCAGGTCATCTTACCATTTTTGCTATAACTTGTTTTCTAGAATTATTCAGATGGTGAAATCACTATGGTATTGAGAAGACATATCAAGGTAACTCTGGTAAAAAGTTCATCTCTTGATTTTCTATAATTATGGAGATACACTATGTGGAAGATAGGGTTTGTGACCAGTCCTAAAGCTAGTCAATAAATAGGTGTTCCGGGTAAAACAATCATAACTTATTCATAAAGAACCCAAATGAAGTGGTACCACTTCCATTGGAAAGAGTGTGGAATTTATTTTATTTTGTGTGAGTTTCAGAATTAGATGTTAAATATTGAGCGCGGCGCATGCTGTACAAGTTGGGTCTTCGGAACAGACCAGAATTGAATAAAGTCTACCATTCTTTCTATAACCTCTTTTTGGGGAGGATTCAATGAGTGAAAATTGGAGTTTCAGAGAATATATTGAATAATATTATCTATAGGATCAAAGTACTCCAAGAATTGAAGAATTGCATAAATTGAAGAAGTCTCATGAAGCATTATCAGGTTCTATGTGATGATTGGTTGATGGTGATGATTTAATCTAAAGTTGTATTATCTCTCATATATTCTTGGGTGGAAGGAAGGGGCAAGGATGGAGAGTTCAAATCTCTCTTGATATTGGAGGATTCTATCTTCCTCTTGGAGTTTTATCCCTCCCTTTGCATTTGGAAGCTGTAGCTACCTTTGGAAGTAATTACTTCCCTTGAACAATAACTATTGATTATTTCTCATATATTGTGCATAGTGTATTGTGGTGTATTGGTGTAACTCTTATACTATTGTTCATTTCTCATTGGATATAGTTGAATGGTTTAAGTATAAGTTGAAAAAGGTTTTAAATTGTACTTGATATTGATTCACCCCCCTCTCAGTATCAACACTTCTAGGGTGTAAATACTTCATGGGGTATAAACACGGCTGAAAGTAAAAGACCTCTGAATCAGGAAGATAATCAGGCTCCACAACCAACGATCTCCCACTTGGATACTGATCTCAACAACTCCACCGCTGCTGTATATGCAGGGCTCTGAACCTTCTTGGACCTGGAAAATTTCTCATCTTCATCTTCATTCTTGAAGACCAACTGAAACTGAGCAGGAACTCAGTTTCTCCCTGGTTACTCCCTTTGTTAACATGTCTACAGAATTCTGGCTAGTGTGTCTTTTCCAACTTCAAATTTCCATCTTCCAAGGTAGATCGTATGAAGTGGTACCTCAACTGTATATGCTTAGTCTTTGAATGGAAGGTTGAGTTCTTTGCAAGATGAATGGCACTCTCACTGTCACAATACAACCTGTTATTCTCTTGCTTCTTTCCTAATTCCTCCATAAACCTCTGTAACCAAGTCATCTCATTACTAGCCTCTGTAGAAACAACATACTCTGCCTCTGTTTTTGAAAGTGAAACAACCTTTTGCAGTTTTGAAATCCAACTTACTGTTGTTCCACCTATAGTAAACACATACCCTGTGGTACTCCTCCTACTATCTTTATCACCTGCCATATCTGAATCAACATATCCTTGTAGAATAGTTTTTGAGCCTCCAAAACATAATGCATGATTAGTAGTACCTCTCAAGTATCTGAGAATCCACTTTACTGCCTCCCAATTTTCTTTACCTATATTGTTCATATATTTTCTCACAACTCCCACTGCATGTGCAATATCTGGTCTTGTGCAAACCATTGCATACATCAAGCTGCCAACTGCTGATGAATATGGGACCCTGGACATGTATTATATCTCCTCCGGTGTCTTGGGACACATTTCCTTAGTTAATTTGAAATGGTTGGCCAATGGTGTACTCATTGGTTTTTCATTCTGCATTCTAAACCTCTCCAACACCTTCTCTATGTACTCACCCTGAGACAATGTCAGTTTGTGATTTTTCTTGTCTCTTGTAATTCTCATACCAAGGATTTTCTTTGCAGCACCCAAATCCTTCATCGCAAATGAATTGGATAATTTCTTCTTGAGCACATTTATATCCTGCATATTAGACCCTGCAACAAGCATGTCATCTACATACAATAGCAAGATAATAAAGCTTCCATTTTCTAGCTTTTTAAAATAAACATAGTGATCAGAGTGACATCTACTATAACCATGTTCTGTCATAAACCTATCAAACTTTAGATACCACTACCTTGGAGCTTTCTTTAGGCCATATAAGCTCTTCTTCAACCTGCATACCAAATTGTCCTTCTCTTTGACCTCATACCCCTGTGGTTGCTACATATAAATCTCTTCCTCCAAATCCCCATGGAGAAAAGTTGTTTTTACATCTAACTGTTCAAGATGCAAATATTCTACTACCACAAGACTTAAAATAGTTCTAATTGAAGTCATTTTAACAACAGGAGAAAATA
>ML791358.1:124170-135283 GCA_009831015.1 Picea engelmannii
CCATTCCTCCTCTGGAATTCTACCATACAAAGAGCTTGAAGGTCCTTTATTTATTAAGTAAACAACAGTATCTACATCATCTGCCCAAAACTGTAAGGGCAAACCATCATGCAATCTCATACTCCTTGCATGCTCCATGATTGTCCTCTTCATCCTTTCTGACACACCATTTTCTTGTGGTGTTCTCGGAACTGTCTTCTCTCTATGAATCCCGTCGTATGAACAGTAATCATCAAGCTCCTTGTTGCAATATTCACCTCCATTATCTGATCTAAGACACTTCACCTTTTTTCCTGTCTCATTCTCAACCAAAGCTTTCCATTTCTTAAAAGTATCAAAAACATCAGATTTTTGTCGAATGCAATATACCCAAGTTTTTATAGTTGCATCATCAATAAAAGTAATATAATAATCAAATCCACCAAGAGATGATACCTGAGCTGGTCCCCATACATCTGTATCCACAAGCTCTAAATTTTCACTCTTCTTTTCTTTTCCGACTCTGAGAAATCTGACTCTCTTCTGTTTTCCATAAACACAATGCTCACAAAAATCCAAATCAATTTGTTTAAGATCTGGGAAAAAAATTATTTTGTGAAGTATATGCATCCCCTTCTCACTCATGTGTCCAAGCCTATGATGCCACAGTGTTGTATCCACTCCTGTAGAAGCTAAAGAGATAGAAGATTCAGTATTACCAGTACATAAATACAATGTACCTACCTTCTCTCCTTTCTCTATCACCAATGATCCTTTGATGACCTTCCACGTCTTATCTGTAAATATGGATATAAAACCTTCACTTTCCAACTGCCCTGTTGAAATTAGATTTGTCCTTAAATCTGGAACATGTCTTACCTCTTTCAAAAACCATTGGCTTCCGTTGCATTGCTTTATTTTTACCTTTCCCATTCCAACAATTTTTCATGGTGCATCGTCACCCAAATGAACCTGTCCAAAATCACCTTGAATATAATCTAGAAAATGTTTCCTATGGGGTGTGACATGAAATGAAGCCCCTGAATATACTACCCAAGACTCAGAAATATTATCTACAGAAAGAATCAGAGCATCTTGTAACACATCACATGTTACATTTGCTTCCCGATATCTATCCTGCTGTCCATCTCTTTGTTTCTTTGGATCTCTGCAGTCTTTCTTCAGATGTCCTTTCTTCCCACAATTCCAGCACTCTATCTTTCCAAGTCTAGATTTGGATCTGCCCTTCCTAGAATTCCCATGGTTCCCGAAACCCTTTCCTCTATCCTTTTGTCTTCCCCTGTTCTCCATGTTCAACGCATTTCCTGATGTCTCACCTGTGCTTTTATGTCGCATTTCCTCACTAAGGATAACACCAACAACATCATCAAATTTTAAATTATTTGAACTAGAGACAGAGTTACTTACAACCATGAATAAGCCGTTCCAGCTTTCTGGCAATGAGCACAATATTAGAAGAGCCCTGACCTCATCATCAAAGTCCACTTTTACAGAACTTGGTTGATTAGTAACCATATTAAAATCATTTAAATGATCTGCAACAGACCCACCTTCCGACATCTTCATATTAAATAATATCTTCATTAGAAATACCTTATTGGACGTCGAGGGTTTTTCATACAATTTGGCCAATGCATCCATCAAACCCTTCATTGTCTTTTCTTTGGAAATATTGAAATCCATCGACGCTACCATGCTCAGTTGTATCGTTCCTAGAGCCTTTCTGTCAAGAATCTCCCATTCTTCGTCCTTTGTAGCCATCGTCTTCTTTTCTATTCCACCCAATGGTAGGAATAGATCCTTCTGATATAAATAGTCTTCCATCTACATCTTCCATAAATGGTAGTTTTGGCCGTTAAATTTCTTGACCCTAAATTTTCCATCTTCTGACATTGCTCCCACTCGAACCAGGAACCCTCTTTTCCTGCGAGTTACCTTTCGCTCTGATACCAGTTTATAGAAAAATAGGACTGTGGATAAATAAAATAAAACAAATGCAGAAACAAAACACAGAAGATACACAATACAATAGAGACACAGATTTACGTGGTTCACCCAGTGTGGGCTATGTCCACCAGAGAAATTGCCAGGTCCTTCCTTTATCATTATCCAGCATATGAAGGGATACAACCTACAACAAACCCATTGTAACTTCCTCTTCTTTCTCTCACAGTATCCTATCTAAGAATACAGTATTCGCCGTCAACCATAGCCACAATAGGTTTCCCTCATAAAAGAGGGTTTCCTTCTGATGCAGGAGCATCTCAGGCGAGCCAGCGTGGAGACAACGGACAGCTAGAAGAGCACCTAGCACGAGTTTTGAAATTGTATTAAAGTATTAATGAGCCATTAAGAAGGAGCGCCTTTGTATAATGTAAATGGACTTTGAGAGATTTTCTCTCGTCCTTAGTAGGTAGAAGGCATTTATAGTAGTTAATGCAAGTAGATATAATTCAATGTTAGATTAGATAGTTTTAGAGCGCAAGAGGGAAATGGGATATAGACACCCTCCTTATGTATTGTAACATTATTATGAGAGCGTGAAGAGAATAGAAGAGGAGTAGAGAGTTGTGTAGTAGACTCCATGTACAGACGTTCTCAATTAATACAAGAAAGTTGTGATTCAGACTCATGGTGTTCATATATTCTCTGTGTATGCATCTTTGAATGTTATGCTCGCAATTGTTTTACTCTTTCTGTCATGCAATTTCTTTCGTTCTATGTATGAATGATTTCTTGTTGAATGTTTGGAATCTGAGAGGAAAGGGTAATGAAATGAGTTTCAATTGTTTCTCTATCTGAGCAAGAGTTCCTGCAAGGAGTGCAGTTGAATTGTCCGCAAGGAGTGCGTTGACCAAAAGGTTCAGAGGTTTGTCTCTGGAAGCTCAGGATAGATATCTTTTGTTCTCATTTCCACAGAAGTGTAGTCAGGCACAGGAGTCGTGCAAGGAGTGTGCATGTCGAGTGAAGTATCAAGGTTACGAGCCGATCAAGAAAATTTAGAGACTGTTGTTGTAGGAGTGCGCAGGGTTGAAGGGATTCAAGCACTTGAAAGTGTTTGAAAGTCTGCCACAAAGAGTGCGTGCAAGAGATTTTCTGAAAGGTTCAGAGTTGGAAAAAAGTTCAAAAAGGATTCGAATCCTTCGAAGTGGCCGAAGGAAAGCGTAGCAACGTCAGACTACAGGAGGACGAGCTCTTAGAGGAAGATATAGACGGTCAGAATTCTCGGTGGAGAATCTGCGAAGTCCCGTGAGCCGTTAGATCTCACAAAGAAGCGAGGAAGTTACCGCAAGTACTCCTAAAGGTTCAAAGCTCAAGAGGGGTAGGACCGTATATCCGAGCCATAAGGGTCGTTGGATTTACAAGTGAATACTTGTATCGGGTTTTCGTGGGTGGAAGTCCCGTAAACCTTGCAATGGGAATCATGATATCCCGAACCGCGAAATCTCGAAGGCCAAGAGAACAGCGCGGAACCATAGGAGCCAGCGAGGTGGGCAGGTGGCACGCTATTTCGAGGTTTCGGAGAGTGAAGTTCCAAAAACATTGCAATTGGATTCGTGATATTGCGAAGTCCAGAGTCCCGATGAAGTGAAGTGGTGCTGAAAATTCAAAGCTCGCGAGTGTATCAGAGTTTCGGAAAATCGGGATTCAGGATTCGAGGAGATGAGTTTCTCGACATCGCGATCGCCGAAATCGCGATAAGGAAAATCCCGAAAAGGAAAGAGGAAAGGTCAACGTTGACTGTTTTCTGGTTTTGGGGATTCAAGAGACCAACGCTCGACCTACGGGCTCGCGAAAGCACAAAATCCGATCTCCTAAGTGAAAAGAGGGGATCCCACAAGGATTTGTTGTGGGTGTAGATTTTTCTAAAGGAAAATAGAAGAGCCAGTGTAAAGCTCTTCGGGCCGGTGTAAGGGAAAGATCCTATGTGCATGCGGACCTTCTGACCTGCGGGTTGAGAGGTTGCAGGCGTCGGCACCACCTTCTAGGGAAAAAAACCCTAACATGATCTCTATCGTTAGATCTGCGACCCTATAATGAACAATATAGATTTACAATGAAATTAGAATATACATTTACAAGACAACTTTTCCTTCGAGGGCTTCACCCCCAAACCCCTGCTGGGGGCCCACTTGCCCCCAAACCCCCCAACCGGGGGGATAGCCCCCCCCCCGAACCTCCGCTGGGGGCCCACTTGCCCCCAGACCCCCCAGTCGAGGGGATAGCCCCCCCCGACCCCGCAGAGGGGGTACCCCCCCTCTGAACTCCCCCGCGTGGAAGAGTGTACATACTTCTGGGGTGTAAATACTCCATGGGGTATAAACACGGCTGAAAGTAAAAGACCTCTGAATTAGGAAGATAATCAGGCTCCACAACCAACAAGGTACGTCCTTAATGGCTTGGAACAATGGTATTCTGACACACACATTCTTGATTTCTACTAAGAAATCAAACTCGGGTTGTATAGAGGGTTTGTCTTGATTTATCCTTTTAGGATAGGGTGGGTCCTGAAGTACCAGATGGTTATTTATGGTTTTTGAAGGTTCTTGAGATTGTTTTTGTTCTGAATCTTCACCTAGGTCCTCCTCATTTAGATCTTCAACGTTGATGCGAGGTTGGTCCTTGGTTAGAGTATTCCCAAATCCAAGGCGAATATCATTACAATCCAGGGAAGAGATGGAGTAAGTTGGGTAGGTCGGGTAGGTTGCAAGTCCAGCAGCCTATGCTGGTTGGGATGGCCTCTCATTATTTGTATTAGGCATGGGTTGTGCAAGTAGTTGTGTTTGATTAGGGGTGGATGCATATGCCTACCTCTAATCTGGGGGAAGAAGTTGCATTGGTGGTTGTGTCATAAGTTGTTGGGGTCCTCCCATGGTGGGGTTTCTCCAACCCATTTTCCATCACTAATTGGGAAGGGGAGCTACCCATTGTTGAGTAGGCATTCCCCATGGTTGAGAAGCATATTTCATTAAAGGGTTAGTCCAATATGAATTGAAATATTGTGATTGGTCCTGGATCATACATTGAGGTTTAGGTTTCCAGATTTGCTTCTGAGAGACGTAGTATAATTATTTTGACTCCTCGTTTTTTTGATAGATGAACTTTAATCCAGGAAATGATGAATAATTATTCATAGCATGGCACTCACTTCATATCCTACAAACCTCAATTTGATCCAACAAATTCTTTCTTCGAGAACTTCATTCTACGCTTCGGGAAAAAGATAGCCAATGCTCGTTCTATTTTCTCATGTTTCTTCTTTGTCTGCAGTGTATCCAGTTGGGATCTTAGGGAACTAAGTATGTCTATTTTAAAATCTTCTAACATGTTCCCAATTTCTTCCTGTGTTAATCCACTTACAATAGTCTTTCATGTTCTTGCCAATATATATCTTGGCCCTTTGTTTGTTTTAGATGTGCCCCTAGAATACTTACGCCAATGTTCCAAGATAATATCATACTCTAGCTGAGAGACATATTTTGTGCCCATAATATTGAGGAGTTTTATACAATCATCTCATATTCCTCTTAGAAATAGTACACATTGTGTTTCAGGAGCCAAATATACTTGGTTTTCCCTTTGTAGGTTGTAAGTGAATCGCTCGACGTAGTATTCGAAGCTCTCATCTTCATGTTGCATCATATTGAAAACTTCCTCTCTTATTTCCTTATCTTTGCATTAGTCTTGGTATTTGTCGAAAAATTTCTTTCTCATTTGGTCCCATGGAAAAAAAAATTCCTTTCCAAGGCCCATGAACCATCGTAGCACAATGCTCTTAAGTGTGGCAGGAAAGAGCTTCAATTTCTAGGCATATGTTGCATAGTTGTAGCTTCTGCAAAGCACATCAAACTCGAAGAGGAAGGTATCAGGATATTCTTTAGATATCCCATGAAAAATTGGCAAGGCAAAATGAGTTATGTTCTTCATCTTGGTTTCCTCATTGTTTTATCTGATTGATAATCTAAAATTCATGGGTTCCTCTTTGAAAATTTGATGTGCCATTTATTTTCGAGGGTTGTCCTCTTCTTCTAAAGGTGAATTGGGAAAAGGGAACTCTTCATAATGATATTGGTCATTTATATACTCCTCTCACAATGGGATCTTAGTTTACATATATCCTTGCATAGTCTCTGATACCCGAGGAGATGCTTCAAGATGCTTTTTGGCAAGGGAATTTGTCATGGGTGATAAATAATTCAGTTGATGTTGCTCCTTCCCCTTTTGTTATTGACCTGCATTGTTAGATTTTTGAGGGATTTTGGAAGAGATAATAAATCTACCATGTTGATATCGATATTTGGGCATAAAAAATACTAAGAAAATCATCCTACAAATCACTGAAATGAAATCATAACATCTATTCTAGTGAAATGAAGAAAAATCCACACAAATTAAACAACACTACTTTATTTTGATAGTTCCCCGACAATGGCGCCAAAAATGAAGGACCTTTCAATTAATTTCTAATTAACTTAGTAATAAAATGAAGAGTTGTAGATTCAATTATCAATCTAGGGCTCGTATGGAACTTGTAAACTATCATGCACAATCTATGCAAGAAGAGTGTTGTTTTGACTATGGCTTTGTAGCACTTTAATGTCACAATTCAAAGACTCATAATACTTAATTAATTCACCAACCTATGCTAAGGACTAAATTTATCTGGAGAAATTAAATCACACTTGCAGGAAATTAATATCCCACTTGTGGAAATTGAAATCACTCTTGTAGGAATTGAAACCACTCTTGCGGAAATTAAAATCACACTTGCAAGAAATAAAATCACTCTTGTGAAAATTGAAATCATTCCCGCGGACTCTTGCAGAAATTGAAATTACTCTTTGGAAATTGAGATCACACTTACAAGAATTAAAATCACACTTGTGAAACTGAAACTTATGTTTATGGTCTATTGGTGACTTACTCGAGTATAATGAAGGTCTTGTGTTGTCACAACAATCAAGTGTTCGTTCATTCAATATTAATCGAATAACATCAATCCAAAATTGTAAAGACTAAACCTAAAGAGAATCAGACAAGAAACACGTTAAGTGCAGCAGCAACGTGAGTTGCGGCAACGTGAGTTGCGGCAACGTGAGTTGCGGCAACGTGAGTTGCGGCAACGTGAGTTGCGGCAACGTGAGTTGCGGCAACAGAGATGCAACAAAAAAAAGAAAATTGATTGATTTACAACAACACGAATCCCAACAACTAAATTTGTTTATAACCAAAACTTGAACAAACACGAATTGTAGCAACGAAAAGTGTAGAATGATTGTTGCAAAATGTTGAACTTAGAATACCAAACCACTCATAGATAGTAACATAGTTTTTCATACTGGGAATGACAACAAAATAAAAGATAATTTGGAAATATGAGAACTACACTATGATTCTAGAGGAACACCAAACCAGAAAAACATACACAACATGTGAATAAAGTTTGGACCTAGAATTACAACAATTGAAAGCCACTACGCAATATCATAACTGAACATAAGTAAAATGATAATTCTAACACTATCGTTATAGGAAATACCTGACTAAGGAGGGGGCCCTACCCCCTTTGGAAAGGTACTAGATTAAGGAACCAGAATCACATGATCAATCAATACAACAACACACAAGTAGAATGTTAGAACCAAATTTATATTGTCGCAAGTTGAAAGATACTACAGAAAAATGTAATTGCTCGAATAATTTTCTTCCCCCCATCTCTTATAGATCCAAGGATTTTATGCAATACAAATAATGTTCTAAAATTATACAAATAATGGATGGACAGCCATGAGAATCAAGTTACAACGACTCTTTCAATTACAAGTGTATGCTGACTCGATAGGTAAGCAAATTTCATAGTCACATATTTGTGTTATGTCATTTTCTCTTGTGGAGATTGGTTCCCAACTGTCAGCTCCCAATTGCCAACCACAACGTTGATCGTTGGGCTAGTGAGCCATTTCTGGAGTCATAGCACGAAAATTGTGCTTGTTGTTGTAACCATTTTGTCTGGAATTGCAACAATCATGGATGCAACTTGAGTTGCATTAGTTGGGTATTGTGCCTGGAATTGCAGCAAGTTGCTTTGCACCTAAAATTGTATCATCTTGGAGTTGAAGGAGACATGTATTGCAACTACTTAGAGTGTTGCAACGACTAGATTCATGTGCAGTAATGTTAGTGACTGATAGCAATGAGTTCCTTCCTAAGAATTATGCAAAAAAAATGTAATAATGGAATATAGGGTAGGATTCATACCTTTGGTGAAAATGAGGTGAGATGGATAATGGAAGTATCAAAAAGGAAAGTGATAGATGAAATATGTTAAGAAACATTTTATAGACGAGTGTTGAAAGTATGTCATTTTAGGCACCTGTCAACAACATGCATGTAAGATGGGATTTGAGGATTACAACAGTGACGATAAATAATATGAATAAGCCAAGGGAAAAGGAATAGGATAGCTCTAGAGTGATATGGTCTTCTAGACAACAATTCAAGTGGCCAACTTTCAATGCTCCTACAAAGGTGGTAAATTTACTTCTATGTATTACATTTGGTAGATTTGTAGGTTTTAATATTGGGGGTTTCAATCTCTAGGGGGAAGGGTTTGTCTTATTGTCTTACCTCATTCGTCTAGGGTTCATACTTAGGTTAAAAGGGCCTAGAACCTATCCTTTTACCACTTATTGAGACATACTTTATGGCCACTTTCTACATTGTCTCTACTCGACAACTTAATTTTAGTCTGGTTTGTCATAATATAGAGGGATTTCCAAGTTAGGTTGTTTTTTTCTAATTCTCAAAGGCACCCATCCACTCCTAGTATGCTTAACATAGGAGGGAACCAACCTAAAAATCCAATTTAGGAAGACACTAAAGGTGAAAGGGGGTTGAATTATAGTGCTCTCAAATGAAGCCATAAAAAGGAAACATATGACAAGGGTGCAACAAGAAGTAGGGAAAGCATAACAATTTTGAAAATCTCACTTCAATTCAAAGACAAAAGAGGAAATAGAAAACATGGTATATCTCATGCACCAAAGGTAAAAGGGACTAACCAAGAGCCAGATTGAGGTAAATTTGATAGGTTGGGTAGAGGACCTAGGATTCTCCAGACCTAGGGACACCAAAATGTATAAAAACGTAATAGTTTATTAAATCAATTATGGCCCAATTGATTGAGGACAAGATAACCCCACACAAAATAATCATAGTGAAGATAAACCAAATGTATAGAATAATTAGCATGGTAGACAAAAATTTTGAATCGTTGGGGAAATATGTCTTTGGAGTAAGGTTTTATGCATCATCCAAGTAAGGAAATGAGAGAATGGAACAACAGTAGAATGTAGGTAAAAGAAAATTAAGAGGAGGAGTGTTACATCCCCGCTATAATCCTCAGCTTAATTAAAGCATAATGTAGATATGAATGTGGCTATGGCCAAATGATGTAATATGTGAATATATTTTCTGTTTTTAAATAAATAAAATGTGATACGAGTTGTTGGGGGATGTGGAAAAAGATGAGGGATGAGTTTTCCATGAGAGAAGAGAGTGTCTAAGAGGGGTCCAAGGGGGAGATTAATTATGGGTATTAATTCAACCCATTTTCTTGAATTTTATTATCATTGGGGATAACTTCTAATTTTTTGTTTAAGTGTATGAGAGTCCAATCATTAAAATCATGTAAGAGGGTGGGTGTAAGAGTCACATCCCATAGTTATTGGAGAGCATGGGGGGATGAAGTACAATCAACATTGGATAGAGTGAATGGTCAACTATATTTGGAAAATAGAGGAAATTTGTATGGAAAACTACAAGAATATTTTACACATTGAGTTTTACATGAACAACAAGCAGAGAGCAGAGAAAAAAGAGCATTGGAGCTAGAGAAAGAATGTTGGGAAAATTCTAGAGAATGTTGGAGTGCTTTGGATATGAAGATTGAAGAGATAGGTTGTCATGCCTAAAGAGTGAAATATTGTGTGAGTTGCAATGTTACAGTAAGTGTTTGCTATTGTTGCTAGTAGTTTTCCTGGTAGTAATTTCCCTTGAGTTACTGATAGAGATATTCCTATTTACATGTGCCAAAGAGACCCTTATAAACAAATGCGAAACCCAATAGAATGAGAGAAGTGAAGGGGTACATTCCTTAGGTTGTAAAAGTCAAGAGGAAGATAGATGGAGGAAATTTAGGATAGTTGTAGGAGAATATCAATGGCTTGTGGGATATCTGAATTGTGAGGAGACGATGAGAGACACCTTTTTCTTATGGATTCCTAGCCCTAGCTTGGGGGTAACTTGTTGTTGAGATTTGAAATAACAAGTCTATGGTGTATTAAAATGGGAGGCCCACGGGTATGACCCTGGGACCTCCCCAACCAACGCTCTAATAATACCTCTGCCAACCGTTGGGCCAAACGGTCAGGTTGTTAAGTCCACCTAGCATTAATTTTATAAAGTGATATTTTCTAGTGCATGAGAAGACGCGGGGTGAGAGACAGTCTGTACCATGCAAGAAAAATGATGCAGAAGTACATTCATTAATGCAGATTGCAGGCATGCAAATCAAGACAAGATTTTTGAGGGGCCTGAGACTGCCAGTCTCATATTGAGGCGTGGAGACAGTCGTTTTTGGGTAATTCGACGCCATGAATTTAGTGGTGTTGATTGTTTTATGATGTGTGCAAAGCTTCTACAAATTAACTCCAAAATGAGGTATACTTATGTGTTTTTCCAAATTCTTTTGTTGAGTTAATAAAAAGGCCTACCCATTTGAGAGCAGGACCTGGAGACGTAGTCCATCAAAGATGAACTCTATTATCAAGTTTTTGTGTTCAGATCTGATGCTTATGTATATTTATCATTGAAATTTCCTTCTTTATGGTGCATTTCAATTTATGCTCATTTAATACAATTCTTTAATAAGTCACATCGATGAAAAGATCTTGGATCAGGTCTTCATCAAAATCAATACATTCCAACAATACCATACAAGTCATCATTACATATTCCAACTGCAAGATACCAGATATATAAAATATGCAGAACATAAATGAAATGCTAGAAATGACAGAATAACAGTAAAATATCGAGCATAATCTTCACA
>ML791358.1:140967-153606 GCA_009831015.1 Picea engelmannii
TAACAGTAAAATATCCAGCATAATCTTCACAATACACAGAAATGATATACGAAATAGCAACAAAAATAGCACTTTGAATCAGATAGCAATGTTCGCAGGCCTCTTCAAGGGGGCAACCTCCAGTTGAGCAGCGCTCTGTTACAATAATATCCAAGCTAGGGTTTTTCATACCCTCGACTGTTATTTATACTAACTATGTCTATTAAGAGAAGCATCTAGAGGAAGATCCTTCTAGAAGCGGAAGCTTCTATTAGGTCTTCTTACATCCGCCTTATTCTATTTTATTGAAAGGTCTTATTAATATTGACCTTTATTACATCTGAATACATTGATCTACCTATGTGCGGGTTAGGACCTTAACACCAACACTCCCCCTTAATGGTGACTAGGGAGAAGGAAAACTTATGGAGGAAGATGGCATTACAATACCTTCCAACATTCCCTACAAGAATAAGAAAGACAATACCTTCTAGAGTGACACATTCCAATACTCCCCCATAATGAAGACTAGAGAGAAGGAACACTTATCACTAGTACAAAATGAGAGATAAGTGACCACGAGACCAAAACATTTGGTCACCACATTTTTTTTCAAGGGATAAATGACCAAAATTGATAAATTTAAGTGAGCTAACTAAAAAATACCAAGATAAATGACCACTTTTGGTCACGAGATAAAAATGAACTAAAAAACACCAATATAAATGACCAAATTTGGTCACAGGATATCTAGACTAAAAATGACCACATAACAATTGGTCATTTATTTGGTCATGTTTAGTTGTGGATCACTCCGAAAATGGAAAATTGAAATTTTGACAATGAATTTGTACAATTTACTAAATTCTAACACTGCAGATGGATTCATAGACCCCTTTTCGAGGAGGTCTCTAAATCCATCTACAGTGTTAGAATTTAGTAAACTGTAGACCCCCTCATGTGTCACAGCTTAACTATTGACACCAAATTAGCTATCATGACAATGTCCTAGCTATGAGATGCTATGGCTAATATTATATCATCATATTGAAGTTAATTCCATAATTAGGAACTAATTAATTACTTTGAATTACTAGATCGACCAACCATGGGAATTACTCCATATAGTCAATTATTAGACTTTATATTCTACAATATTGAGAGATTTAATTTGGGGGGGGCTCTGTAAATTGACACCAAATTAGATATATATCATGACGATGTCAACGTAGCTAGCTAGAAAGCTTATAAGGCTTATATCAACATCTTGAAAAATCCCCTGGGAACTAATTACCTTGAACTAGATCCAACCATGGGAAACTACTGCATATAGTCAATTATTAGACTTTAAATTAGGCATTGAGTGATTTGATTTGATTAATTTGAGGGGCTCAGCCATAGTTATAAAAATTGTTCACAAAACATGTGTAAATTAAATGGCTACTTGTTGATTAATCTATCATATCAAGAAATGAACCAATATTGAAAGTTTATAATATGAAATAAAATTATATTGGAAATTTTTTATAATATAATATAAAATTATTATTGTACTTACTTATGAAATATTATTATATTGGAAGGTTATGGCATGATGATAGTGTATACGCTTGGAAATTAATAAGGTGTTTTCATAGCATGTGGAATGATAGTGCATTTCGATTCATAATTTTTCGACATTGTAATTACTCCATTAGCAGAAACCCGTATCTACTGACCTAGGGAAGCGAGTAGAGTTATGGGGAAGAAAGGAGGGTTATCGACTGACCTTGGGAAGCAAGGAGGGTTATTGAATGACATGGGGAAGCCAGGAGGGTTTTACATATGCGGTATGCCATGGTTGGATTCTCCATCCATTAATGGAGTTCACCCACTTATTTCATGTTGATTGGCAAGAGATTGCTTAAAACTGGGGTAAGAGATTGATTTAATATATACAAGTGATCTACTCAATTCACTGGCCGAGTTCTCCACTCATTAATGGAGTTTATGTTTTTCATAACTGGTTAATTGATGGGAAGGGCATGATAAACAGATTTAGGGTTAATGGAGTTTATGTTGTTCATAACTGGTTAATTGGCGGAAAGGGCGTGATAACCAGGTTTATGGTTAATGGAGTTTATGTTGTTCATAACTGGTTAATTGGCGGGAAGGGCGTGATAACCGGGTTTAGGGTTGTTATTAAGTGATGACCATTGAATTTTTTTCTTGGGTTACACTATATATTCACCACTGGTAGTAGCAATGGAGAAGAAAATTTCAACAGATAGAACTTGGAGGTTTTTGAAGAGGCGGGTGAAGGCTTCTTTAGTAGAAGAGTTGAAATGTATGGCTTCCCCTTCTCAGGTTAGTCAATTTTCTCTCAGTATTCTGTATTTGTTAAATTTCCAAATGCATAGAAATATCATGGATTCTAACCTCAATTCAAGAAGATAAATCTCATGGATGTTAAGTAATTTCTTTTGTCCTTATTAACAACCCATTTCTTTATAAATTTCTCAAAAACTTGTCCCGAAAATAAAGAAAGGTTAGTGTTTTATACCTGGTTTTTATGGTAGGAATTGAATTTATGCATTAGGGCATAGGTTTGTATTGAAGTGCATTGTTTGGATATTAGTTTATACTGAATTTTGTTTACAGGTTTATGTTTACCTCATTACTTGTTTAGTGGTATGTGCTCACATTAATTTAGTTGAAATTTTTCGCTATGATCTAGTTGTGTTGGACATTGGAAATGATTTATTTACTTTGATGTTTGGTTGTGTCTTGATACTTTGATTGCAAATAGGGCATAATTTACATTCCTATGAGCATTACAATTTGGTGTCTTCATTCCTTTTGGTTGGTTGTGTGTCTTGATACTCTGATTGCAAATAGGGCATAGCTTGTGTGTCTTAATACTCTGTTTTCACTTGTATGTGAATATTGAAAGTATTTGGAATTGAAATAATTAGGAACTAAATAAAAGATACTTCTTATGAATAAACAACAACATAGGTAGATTTCAAATTAATCACTATTGAAAGGAAAAGCTCTAAATATGTGAATATTACCTCAAAGGAATGACAAGGATCTCTACAGAAAGACTAGTTCACAGAATATGTATTTGTAGGTGTAACCACTCGAAATTGTCCTAAAAGAAGTCGTCGAGTAATGATTTCAAAAATTTACTTAAGTCACTAATATTCTCTCTCTCATTTCTTGAATAGTCCATGCTAGTCTGAGGGGGGTGTCCCTAAGCAATTTAAAGAGTTTTTGTTAGAGTATTGGTGTATAACTTACTTTGAACTTTCAATTATACCTGCTGCTCTGCAATCAAATAATTCAAAATATACAATACTAATCCATGATCAGCAAGAAATCAAATTAGATCTGCTCAAATCAATCTTTAAAATCACACCAATCTTAATTTATTACTCTGGCTAGTTCTGCAAAGAAAGTTGCATATATGAATGTAAGTGAGAAAATTTCACAGAAATATATTCCAAAGACAATGCAAAAAAACTGAGATCTAAAGGTCTCTTGGAAAAATTAGCAAACAATTATCTTAAAACGATGAGTAAAAACCTTCAAACAATGAGTAAATTACTCTAATCTAATCTCATTAGTTCATTGGTTCCATAGTCAAGAAGGGCATGGAATATGGACAAGAGAAATACCAACAAGGCAAAAAATATCACCAACAAAAAGAACTTACAAATTTAAGTCTTAAATCTCAAAGTAAATTATGTTGTATTAATATTCAAAGGAAGCTTTAATGTCCAAAAAGCCTTAAAGCGAGAGCTATTACAACATAGAATTATCATACCATCAATATGCTTGAATTGGTCGCCAATGATGATGATCTTTATGATGTTATCACAAGAGAAGCAAGTTCATGGATCTAACAAACATCAAGTTGACTTCACATCCATGAAAAATCCTTCCAGGGATTTGGAGAGTAGACCTCAAGACATTTTTTCACTCACACCACTCAACGATAAGTTCTATGGAAGCATTGTGAGAAACTCGAAGACAACCAAAAGACTCAAGTTCACAACTAAGATAAAGACAAAAATCAAGGTTAAAACTAGAGGCACTAGTGATTTTCTTCCTTGAACTCCTTATATATTTTATCCTTAATCCAATTGTTGACATCATTTAACAAAAACCCTAGAAACAAAATTAGCTATCATGCAAGGTCATCATTACTAGAGTTATAACTTATCATGCACCTCACCAATAAAATCTAAGCTCCACTGTTGAAAAGGAGCTTCGACCACTACAAGCTCCAAAGATAATGTTGGCAACTTCTAATTTCATGTGAAACACTAACAAGGCTTACAAGTTATAACATATTGATTTACATCAGAAAACATATTTGATCAGAAGTAACCTGCTCAAATTATCATGTGCGTTTTAGTCTTGGTTGTGAAGTACCCACCACATACATTATGCAATTCCTTCATGATATCTTTCACAATGTTTGAAGTATATGTTTTCCAATTAAAAATCATGAAAACAAGGAATTTTCATGGTTGGCCTAAACCTTTTGGTTGGTGGCATAGTTTGTATAATTCTGAAATATAATCAAATTCTACAAGCCCTACCACATCTCTACCTGTAAAATTATTTTCACTTGTATGATTTTGTGGCTAAGAGAATTTTTTTTCTTTGGACTTATACCTATTTTGTAGGGTTTTGTTTGCATGAAATATTACCCTTTTGTTCCAGATCGAAGGTCTGCAATTCCTTTTGGTTGGATGTGTGTCTTGATACTCTTATTGAAAATAGGGCATAACTCAGATGTCTTGATACTCTGATTGAAAATAGGGAATAACTTGTGTGTCTTGATACTCTGATTGAAAATAGGAAATAACTTGCATGTCTTGATACTCTGTTTTCACTTGTATGATTTAGTGTCTTGATACTCTAATTGCAAATAGGGCATAACTTACATGCCTATGAGCATTACAATTTGGTGTCTTTATTCCTTTTGGTTTGTTGCATGTCTTGATACTCTTATTGCAAATAGGGCATAACTTGTGTTTCTTGATACTCTATTTTCACTTGTATGATTTAGTGTCTTGATACTCTAATTGCAAATAGGGCATAACTTGAATGCCTACGAGCATTACAATTTTTGTTTGAATTGATTAATGTGAAAGGAACATAGAGGATAATGAATTCAATATTATTATATTCTAAAAATAAGTTCTTCGGTGCAATACCAAAAATAACTTAGTGGGTTTTAGGAAAAAATATTAGTGTTTGAAGTAGATGTTTTCCAATTAAAAATCATGATAACAAGGAATTTTCATGGTTGGCCTAAGCCTTTTGGTTGGTGGCATAATTTGTCTAATTCTGAAATATAATCAAATTCTACAAGCCTTGCCACATCTCTACCTGTAAAATTCTTTTCACTTGTATGATTTGGTGGCTAAGAGATTTTTTTTCTTTGGACTTATACCTATTTTGTAGGGTTTTTGTTTGCATGTAAGATTCCCTTTTGTTCTATATTGAAGGCATGCAATTTCTTTTGGTTGGTTGCATGTCTTGATACTCTGAAATGTAATTAGAATATAGAGGGCCTACCACATTTGTAGTAGAAAAAGTGTTTGTACTTGCATGATTATTTGGATAGATCAAAGTTTTTGTTTTGAAAGGGAAGTTCATTGCTTTTGAAATGTAAATATAATCTAAAAGGTCTATTAGATTTATATTTATAGTAATGTTTGTTCTTGATTGATTCTTTGGTCGAGTCAATTTTTTTTCAAGGGGGGTTATTATGGAGAGATTCTAAAATGAAAACAGACTCTAGATTCCCCAATATAACTCTATTTATTGATCTGGTTGTGATTGCATGATTCTCTTGTTGGGGAATTTATTTGAATAGGAAACTTGTGTGTTGATTTTGGAACATAAGAATTTTCATTCACAATAGATACAGGCACAAATAAATATACATCAATAATTAGAGAATTTGGATCATTATGTGAATTCCAAACATCATATCTACTACCAATTTTATAAGTATATACATCAGATACATGGTCTTGGGAGGGTTCCAACACATCCAACTCTTCGATTTCCTTTACCATATTTTATTTCTTCAGCCACATGTGTAATTATCTTAAACAAAATAAGGGTTTTAGGTACAAACCTAGGAAATGCTTTAGGTGGAATATTTACACCATAAATTACAATGAATGTGAGAAAGGTCATAAGGGAGTAATCCCCAAGCATATGACCATACTTATTTTCCAATAAATAAATAGTACTACAATAGATGTTATGCCTCTCCATCCTTTCCCCTTCCTTCCACCCAAGAATATATGAGAGATAATAAAACTTTACATTAAATTATCACCATCAACCAACCATCACATAGAACCTGATAATGCTTCATGATACTTCTTCAACTTATGCAATTCTTCACTTCTTGGAATAATTTGATCCTATAGATAATATTACTCAATGTATTCTCTGAAACGCCTCCAATTTTCACTCCTTGAATCCTCCCAAAAAAGGAGTTATAGAGAAAATGATCGACCTTATTCAATTCTGGTTTATTTAGGAAAGCAAACTTGTACAACATGTCCCTCGCTCAATATTTAACATAAGATGATGAAATTTGTACAAATAAAATTGCAGTCTGTACTCTTTCCAATGCAATTGGTCTCACTTCATTTGGATTCTCTATGAAGACGTTATGATTTTTTTACCCAAAACACTTGTTTATGACTAGCTTCAGGACTAGTCAAAAACCCTATATTCCACAAAGTGTATCTCCAAAATTATAGCGAATAAAGATCTGAAATGTTTACCATAGGTAACTAGATATGGCTTCTCAATAGCATAAAAATGTCACCATCTAAATCGTTCTAGAAAACAATTTATAGCGAAAATGGTAAGATGACCTGTAAATAACATACCTTAGAACACATCACCAAAAGACTTCATCCTCCCTTGAAATTCGGCCTTCTTTACTTCATATTTCCTATGAAATTCGCCTTATATATCCTTGTTCATTAAAAAACTTGTGCATATTGAAAAATGAATGTTTAATGAGATGTATTTATACCCTTTATGTCACTTCCTTTTAACATTAGGGCCGACCTGACACTTTCTTATTTTGTAATTCTTTTGTTTAATTATCTTCGGGGACGACCTGTACTTCCTTATTAAATTCAGTTTGTCATCTTCAAAAAGTCATTTCTCCTCAACCATGAGGATCCACGTGATGTGCCACCTATCATCGGAAACAACATGATGTATATTATCCATCCATGGGTGTTGTATCTACATGTGAATTGTCCTTCATGTCCAAATACCTTCATCAATATTGGGGTCCAAAACCAATGACTAGGGTTGACATCAATGACAACAACCAATCTTTCAACAATCTCCCCATTTTTCATTGATGGCAACACTCATGCTCCCCCTGTCATCATGATCCCAATTTCTCTCCCCCTTTGACATAAATGGCAAAGGGTGGGGTTTCTCCCCGTGAGTTCAATGTGTTGGATCATGTTTTCATTGATGTCAAATGATTGATGTCAAATTATTGATTTCAAGTGATTGATTGATGCCAAAGAATTGATTAGGAACAATGTCTTGTCATAGCATACTGATGTAATATGTATTGTCCTTGATGTGAATGGATTAATGTCAAGTGGAATCATAGTCATATGATGTCATGCATAGATGAATATGGATCAATGAGTTGTCATTGATATATGATGCATAGATGAAGATGGATCAATGAGTTGTCATTGATGTATGATGCATAGATAAAGATGGATCGACGTGGTTTCATTGATATATAATGCATAGTTGGATTGATATAAAGATGACTCGTTATTGTTTTGATAAGGAGTACAAATGGATGAAATCCAAAGTGGTCCCCTTATGGTGAAATCCCTCGTGGGAAGATGCTTTGTGGATGAGTTATCCTAGAAGTATGGTTAGGGAATCCATACTTAATTGTGGAATAATGAGATGAAGATCAATGAATTTGTTAGTGAAACTATCATATATGGATAGTTCTTGTCATGTCATTTCCGGTGGTATGCGGAACGCCACATAAATCCTCACGGTTTGAGAGTTATGGCCTTACGAAGTTAAAGGGCCCTCACATGTTGGCTTGAATCCCCAAAAGGTCAAAGAAGTCAAAGTGATTGCAAAGAAGGAGGATTATTTAAATAATAAAGTGAAGTGAAAAAATCAAAGAGGATTACTTAAATACTAAAGTGAAGTGACAAAGTCACGGAGGATTATTTAAATAATAAAGTAAATGGAGAACTTTCTAATTATGGAAAGTAGTTAACCCTAAAAAGAGGAAAATGGGTTAAGTGGTCAAATGGCTATTGGATACATGGAGAAGTGGCAAATTGGGAAACGTTGGAAATAGGTGAGTATGTGGACAAAGTGGGCTAGAAGATGCTTCTAAGGAAGCTACTTGGAGAGTATAAATAAGAGGCAAGGGTCTCTTGTGAAAACAATATCTTGAGCATATATTGAAGACCTATTATGAGAGAGAGTGTGTGGCTGGAGGATCTCATGGATGCATCAAAGTTTTCGTAAGTCTGATATATTGATGGAAAATTTTTCGAAAGTTCATAAACCCTAGTTTCTGAATAAGTACGCGAGCAACAGTGGGCCGAATAGCATACATACGTGGCCTGCAGTGAGCCAGAGCACATACACACGTGGGCTGAAGGAAGACATAGTGTGTATAGTTGATGAAGTCATGAAGATTTGAGTGTGATTTGGTGCCAAGTTCTTGACGGTTGAAGAAAGTTTCATATCTGCATTCTATGGGCTCAGATATGCCATAGAAACTCTGGTATGGTTACATATTTGTCTTGATGGATACTCTTTCTTATTGTATGGTGAATGATTGAAGCATTCTTGGTATGGTTGTTGTGATTTGGTTTGTATTGGTTGATGGAGTGAGAAACACTCTTGTGTTTCAGTATTGATATGGTTTCCATAGTATATTGGTTACCTATGTTTGAGTAGCATTCATATTGTATGGTTGAGGAACATGAGTATAAATTGTTGGAGAGTATGGATATGTTGTGATTGGTTCTGGTTCAGATCGGACAGTGAATGATAGAAGTGGATGTGACTGAGGGTTGCAGAGGATCTGAGTGTTTATGGAGAGAAAACCCTAGTTGTTCAGAAGGAACACGTAGGTTGTATTACAGACAGACCGTGTACATATGCAAGTTGTACTACTGGTAGGGCATGTACATATGCATGATGCACTATTGACGGATCATGTACCTGTTGATAGATTGGTATCTTTTGAGGATTGATTCATCTTCTCAGTTGGTGTTGATTTGTGTAAGTTGATTCTTGCATTATAGAGTTGTTTCTCTTGTGGCGTTGTAACTCTATTCAGTTGTTGATGATAATCTAAGGATTGTAGTTCGTAATAAAAAGAAAATTGTACATACATCTTGTGTTCTTTGTGTTCCTTGTGATGATGACTTATTGATGATATATGTTGTTGGTATATGTTGTTGATGTATGTTTACATCTAACTAGTTATAAATGACAACAATAAGTAATGAGTAAATGGTGATTTCTAACTAAGGAGTTTTGTGAAGGGAAGTTTGAAAAATATCCCCACACTCATTCACCCCCCCCCCTCTAAGTGTGGTCGGTGTGTCCAACATTTGGTATCAGAACGAGCCTTCACTATAAGCCTTAACAAGCTTGGAGGATATCCATGGACACACAAATGGATGATGAAGTTCCAATCCTTGATGAGGAAAATTATTCTACATGGAGAAGAGAAATGAAAGTGCACTTGAAGGAAATAAGAGCGGTTGTTTGGAAGGCAGTTATTGGTGGATTAGTTCCTTTGAAGAACAAGTGAAAGTTTGTAGCTCAAAGGGAAGAGAAGAAGAATGATGCATTGGCTCTCAAGACCATTTTTAGTGTACTTTCAAGTTCTATCAAAGAGAGCATGGGAAAATGAAATTCCACCAAGGATCTATGGCTAAAGCTAGAGAATACATACCAAAGCAAGAAGGAAGATGCCAAAGACAACTCTATTAAGAACAATGAAGGTAAGGAATCTCCAAAATCCTCTATTTTCAATTATTCTAAATGTGATGATGTTGGCAAAAAGTAAGACCTTGAAGACAATTCCATCAACATCAATGAAGGTAAAGAATCTCCAAAAACCCCCAATTGTAATATTTCAAAATGTGATGATGTTGAATATTTATCTACAAGTGAAGAAGAAAATCTAGAGATAGTTTGTGTAGATTCAAATGATAGTTATCACATGGAAGTAATAGAAGAAGAATTATCCGAGCTTAAAAGGAAAGTTGAATGGGGACTATTTGAATACAACTATGACCATTGTTACATAGAATATAGCTATCTTTCCGATAACACTAAAAACTTTCTTAGAAAGAATCAAAGGCATATCTTGAAGTTAAAGGAAATGCTCAAGGAACAAGAAGAAAGTAAAAAGAATCAATTAGAAGAAAAAGAAGAATAGATCAAAAGACTAAAGAATGAAATTGAAAAGAATAAGAAGCTAAATGATGAGATTAGAAAAATTCTTGAAGCTAATATCCATCTCAAGATCCAAATTGAAAAAGCCAAAAGAATAGAGGAACTATTAAAGAATCAAGTAAATGAAAAGGAAGAGTCATGTCATAAGTTGGAAGCTGAAGTTGTTGATATTAGAAAGAAAGTAGAGAAGACAAACAAATTCTTGAATAGCTCAACACTCTTGAATGAGATCTTGGATAGTCAAAGATCACCAAATGATAAATTGGGTCTTGGATACAAGAAAGAAGCTACACATGTTGAAGCAAGCACCTCAAAGAAGCATGAGGTAAGTCCCTCACTCTCAAAGGATGGAAATAATGTTGCAATTCAACCATATACACAAGGCAAGGAAGGTTTAAAAAGAATAAATCAAGGAAGACATCAAGAAGCCATTTTTACACCACAAAAAAGACAAAAACCTTCAAGATGGACACCAACGCAAAGGTATGAAAAAAAAAATCATGGTCATTGTTACTCATGTAATGAATATGGTCACAAAGCTTTGGAATGCAGATTGTATGCAAGGAGAGATACTGAAAGATTTCATAACACCTTAAGGTGTTGGAGATATAATCAAGAAGGACACATTGTTGTTCATTTCCACATCATGAGATTCTACAGCTATAGTGGATTTTGTCACAAATCCCAGGATTGATGGAACACAAGAATAAATTCCATGATGAGGACTTCACATAGCATGACTAGAAGAAGGCATGAAATTAGGAAGGAAGACATTTATGAAAAGATGGAAGCTCGGAGCTCAAGTTTTGAGAAGCAAGGACACCTTTAGAAGTGGGTAAAGAAGACTGAACAACCAGAGGAGAATGACAGCCTTAAGGGAAGCTCAAGTTTGTCATATTTAGAATCATACGCAAGTTACAATGGTAACAATCACGTACATACATGACTTGACCCATGAATAGGTCGCGTACATACGCAAGTTGTCTGTGCAGCAACCTGCATATATGTGGTAAAGCCTTGGGAAAAAGGCTATGCACATGAGTTGCAGCATGGTATAATGGTATAACTCGGTGTTGCAGGGTCTGACATGGTTTGTTGCAGGGTCTAACATTGTTTGTTGCAGGTTTTCATGATTACATGTTGGCATACATAATTGATGTATGTATGGTGGTGACATATGGTTGAGTATTGAAAGACTATCTGTTAAGACCTAATATTGGCTCATTACCCCTTAATTGGGGCATATTATATTAGTAATTTTATTTTATTTATGTCGGCTTTAGGCCATTACTTGTAATTATACCTCCTAGTCTTCTATATATACCAAGGAGACATTTTCATTTTGAATCATCTTGTACTTGAACACTTAAGTGGGGTAAAAGGAGATTTCCCCCTTGAATAGGCTTATTATCTGAAATTATCTCTTTTTCAAGGCATTGAGTACTTTTTCTGAGGTTTTTCTATGCTATATTGATGTTTGGTTCTTAACATATGGTATCAGAGCTCAAGGTCTTGGGGTTTCGATGCTACATCTGAGACACCTTGGAATTTTTGCTATAATTTTTTTCATACAATGTTTCTGAAGGAACGGCTTGGAGGATATTTAGTAGACGGATCAAGGTACGTTGGGCTCAAAATTCATCTCCTGAGGCCTTATATTTTCGGAGATACATCCTGTAAAATATAGGGTTTTGGAATCATCCTGAACTGAGTCATTGTGGAATTTCCACTATAAAAAAATTTTTGTACTGTTTCAGACCTTGAAATATGGAGGATATTTATAGAAATTAGTAAGGTATATGTGGTAAAAATTTCAGCTTCTGGGTCATCTTAAATTTGTAGATACACTTTGTGTAAGATAGGGTATCTGACTAGTCCTATTGACTAGTCTCGAGAAGGTTTTCTAGGTAAAACAATCATAACTTCTTCCTAGAGTATCCAAATTAAGTGGGACTAGTTTCATTGGATCATGGACAGTCTGTAGTATTTCTGGTGCGAGTTTCAGAATTTTATTTCAATTATTTTGGGCGGGGAACTCTATACAAGTGAGATCTCCTGGAAAGGCCAAAAATCGGCAAGTTGTGGGGAAGTTACCGTAAATTCCACTTGGCACATCCAATTTTGATCAGACCTGTGGCATTG
>ML791358.1:157374-170263 GCA_009831015.1 Picea engelmannii
ACCCTCCTTCCATCACTTCTTCTCTAAAAGAAAAATCTAAGGTTCAAGCAGTGGAAGATCACATCGAGAATCAACAACAAGTTCTCCAAATCTTAAAGGACAACCTGACCATGGCACAGAATCCCATGAAACAACAAGCAGATTAACATCATAGTGAAAGAAGTTTTGAAGTAGGGGATTGGGTGTTTTTAAGACTACAACCATACAAACAGATGTCCCTCAAGAAAGCCAAGAAGGATAATAAATTGTCACCAAAGTACTATGGCCCTTATAAGGTGTTGCAAAAGATTGGTACTATGGCATACAAATTGGAGCTACCTGCATCTTCACGAGTACACCTAGTTTTCGATGTTTCATGATTAAAGAAGGTTATAGGAGAAAAGATCCCAGTTCAAACTATATTTCCAAAACTTGATGAGGAAGGAAAAATCATATTGGAGCCTGAAGCCATCACTAACACAAGAATTTGCAAGTTGAGGAATAGATCCATTTCAGAGTATCTCATTAAATGGAGGAAACTACTAGCTGAAGATTCCACTTGGGAAGATGAGTCTTTTATACAGAAGCATCCAGAGTTACTCAAGCGTTGCGGAAAACACTTGTCTCAAGGGGAGGGGCATGTTAAGCCCTAATATTGGCTCATTACCCCTTAATTGGGGCTTATTATATTAGTAATGTTATTTTGTTTATGTCGGCTTTAGGCCATTAGTTGTAATTATACCTCCTAGTCTCCTATATATACCAAGGAGACATTTTCATTTTGAATCATCTTTTACTTGAACATTTAAGTGGGGTAAAAGGATGTTTCCCCCTCTAAGAGGCTTATTATCTGAAATTGTCTCTTTTTCAAGGCATTGAGTACTTTTTCTGAGGTTTTTCTATGCTATATTGATGTTTGGTTCTTAACACTATATTGGATGCATGGCACTAACCCTAGAGTGTGGATTGAAACATTTTTCTGTTGAAGAAACATGTTGGTTGTGACAGTGAAGTAATGGCACTTTGGTTATTAGATTTATCATGATGATCCTAGCTAGAGATGTCATTGATCTATTGAGGCACACTTCTAGTACATATTGGGTGCTTAGTATTTGTTGTAGTGAATGAAGGTTGAGGTTGATCTGTTGGGGTACATGGCTGGTACATATTTGAGTTTCATTGATTTATCTTATGATGTATTATTGGAAGCATATTTGTTGGATATCTTGGTGCATGCATTTTCCATATGGATGGACTACATATTGGGACATGTAGTTCATGAGTTGATGAGGTGGTCATGTTGTACATCATTGATGAGTCATAGCTTGATCTCTAGTTGATGCATGTTTGGTACACATTTGGTACATTATTAGAGGCACCTACTAGCAGTATTATCGACACATGGTCTATGGTTGATATGACATTCATATATGAGGACACATATTGATTGTAGTTCATCTTGTTGTCGTATTGGTGCATGGTTAATGCACTTGCTTGGGAAAGATGGTGATACATGCTTAGTGCAATGATTGATGCACTCATGGATGGTATATGCATGTGGATGATAGTACTTGGCTAAAGTACACCATTGGTATTACTTGTTTAAGCATATGCTTTGGTACATGATATATGGGATGATATAGTCTAGACACTTGATTGATTGAGATGCATGGTTATGGGACTTGGTTCATGGTGGAGGCATACCATGAGTGATATGACACTTGTTTGTGGCACATGGTTGGCATATTATTAGAAGCATATAGATGATACACAGTTGGCACATGTTATTGTCATAGCATTGATACACTCCATCGGTGATATCTTATGGTATATTGTATGGTATTTATGTACATGGTTGATGTACATGGGGGTTGTGCATGGTTGGAACACAATTTTGTACATGATGTACTTGGTTGATGTTTTATTCATGATTCTCTATTTCATTGTTGACATATATTTTTTCTTCATGATGTATTGTATGGCACAATTTTGATGCATTGACAGGTCCAAGGATCGTCATAGAAAGAGCGGTTGATCTATGTTTCGGTTGAGTAGTAGCATTTGCAGCATAAGCATATTACAGTGGTAGCATTTTTTTTCATATTACAGAGAAGATAAGGGGAGACATAAGTATATGGGGATTCATTCTTCTTCCCATGATTCCAGGAGGAGAGATTTATCATATGCAAATATAAATACTTGGAAAAGGATCTCTATACTTGGAGAAAGAGCACAGAGGCATAGTTCCAGGGGGAGCGATGGTCACAGGGGAAACATGGGCGATATATCTTCATCATTACATCAGAGTGATATCCCTTGTTCAAAATGGGAGATATTATTTAGAGGAATATCAAAGGCATCCAAGCAGGGGGAGCAGCCTCAAGAAGAGTTCAGGTAGGGGGAGCAACCCCTAGGGGAGAATGACCCTTTACCATTGATTTCAAAGGGGGAGAGATAGTCACATTGATGTGATTGAGATTCCTAGTGATGTATAGAAATGTCTTGTCTACATGTTGCCATCAATGATTGGTATTGACATCAATGTTGGTATTTCCATCAATGCCAAAGGGGGAGATTGTTGGATCATGTTTTCATTGATGTAAAATGATTGATTCCAAGGGTTTGATTGATGCCAAAGGATTGATTAGGAAATATGTCTTTTCATAGCATACTGATGTAATATGTATTTTCCTTGATGTGAATGGATTAATGTCAAGTGGAATCATAGTCATGTGATTTCATGCATATATGAATATGCATCAAGGATTTGTCATTGATAGATGACGCATAGATGAAGATGGATCAATGAGTTTTCATTGATATATGATGCATAGATAAATATGGATCGATGTGGTTTCATTGATTTATAATGCATAGTTGGATTGATGTAAATATGACTCATTATTGTTTTGATAAGGAATACAAATGGATGAAATACAAAGTGGTCCCCTTATGGTTAAATCCCTCACAGGAAGACGCTTTGTGGATGATTTATCCTAGAAGTTGTTGGACACACCTACCACACTTAGAGGGGGGGATGAATGAGTGTGGGGTTATTTTTACCAAAACTTCCCTCTTACACAAAACTCATTAGTTGGCATTCAACATTTAATTATTACTCATTGATGTTATTTATAACTAGTTAGATGTGAACATAGATCAGCAATAAGTCATCACCACAAGGAACACAAAGAACACAAGATGTATGTACAATTTTCTTTTTATTATGGACTACAATCCTTGGGCTTTATTAGAAACAACTGAATAGAGTACAACTCTACAAGAGAACCAGATCTATATGCAGGACTCATCTTACATCCTCAACACCAATTGAGATGAGGAAAAAATCCTCAACAAATATCAATCTGCAACAGGTACACGACCTGTCAGTAGTGCATCCTACGTGTGTACGTGCCCTGGATCACTACATCCCACATATGTACGTGGTCAATATATACAACAACCTATGTATGCCTTTTGAGCTATTAGGGTTTATCCTTTTCATCACATACTCAGATCCTCTGCAACCTACAAGCAGAATTTCTTCTGTCTTCCACTGTCCAAACTGACCACCAGCCAGTCACAACACATCCAAGCTCTCCAATAGCTTACTCATGCTCCACAACCAATCAATATGAATGCTAACTCAATCATGTATAAGCAACTAGTATACCATAGTAATCATATCACAATTGAATCACAAGAGTAATGCTCACTCCATCAACCAACATAAATCACATCATCGCAGCCATACCAAGAATGCCCTAAGTATTCACAACACAACAAGCAATATTATCCATTAAGACAATAATGTAACCATACCAGTGTGTCAGTGATAGATCTGAGCCCATAAAATGCAGATCTGGAACCTACTTCAGTCTACAACAGCCAATCATCAGCTCAGACACAAATATCCCTGATTTTATCCATTGTACTTGCCCTGTCCTCATACAACCCATGTATGTACGCACCCTGGGCCATTACAACCCGCGTACACCTCAAAAACTAAGGTTTCTGAAGCTCCGAGACTTTTTTCGTCAAGATCTCCGATATTGCCGAAACTTTGATCCATCTATGAGATCCTCCTCACACTCTCTTTCTCATAATAGATCTTCAATCATGCTCAAGATATCCACACAAAATATGCTCTCACAAGAAGCTCTCCATCAATACTCCAAAAGATAATCTCACAATAAGCTCTCCATTGATCCACAAAAAGGATGTTTTGCAAGAGACCATTGCTATCGTATTTATACTTTCATCCTCTAGGTCACTTAACCCATTTCTAGGTCACTTAACCTATTTTCCTTATCTCAGGGTTAACCACTTTCCATAAATATAAATTTCTCCAATACTTTATCATTTAAATATTCCTTCTTGATTTTGTCACTTTTCTTTATCATTTAAATAATCTTTCTTGATTTTTTCACTTCACTTTATTATTTAAATAATCCTTCTTGACTTTGTCACTTTACTTTATCATTTAAATAATGATTTATTAGTTTCAATCACTTTGACTTCTTTGACCTTTTGGGGCTTCAAGCCAACATATGAGGGTCCTCCAACCATAACACTCAAACCATGAGGATTTATGTGACATTCCACATACCACCGGAAATGGCATGAAAATCACTATCCATCTAGGATAGTTTTACCAACAACTTCACTATTGATCTTCATCTCATTATTCCACATATAATCTTGGGCTCTCCATCCACACTTCAAGGATAAATCAATTGTAAAGGGTCTTCCCGTGAGGGATTTCACCATAAGGGGACCACTTTGGAGTTCATCCATTTGTGCACCTTATCAACCATGATAAGATCAATCCAACTATGTATCATGTATCAATGACAACTCATCAATCTATATTCACCATATCAATGACAACTCATTGATCCATCTTCATCTTATCAATGACAACTCATTGATCCATATTCATCTATGCATTCTCATCAAGGACAATACATATTACATTTGACATCAATAATCAATCAATCATTTAATCACTTGAAATCAATCATTTGACATCAATCAATCAAACCATTGGCATCAATTACAACATGATCCAACAATCTCCCCCTTTGGCATTGATGGAAATACCAAAATTGACGTCAACACCAATCATTGATGTCAACATGCAGAGAAGGCATTCTCACCAATCATTGATGTCAACATGTAGAGAAGGCATTCTCTACATCTATAGTCATCAATCATATCAATGTGACTATCTCTCCCCATCATTTATGACTATCTCTCCCCATTAAACATCAATCACATCAATGTGACTATCTCTCCCCCTTTGACATCAATGGAAAAGGGTCTTCTCTCCTTGGGGATGCTCCCCTTCTTGAACTCTCCTTGGAGCTGCTCCCCCTGTCTGAATGCCTTTGATCTTCCTCTGAATAATCTCTCCCCTTTTGAATAAGGGATGTCACTCTAATGTAATGCTTAATATACATCGCTCATACTCCCCCTGTGACCATCGATCCCCCTGGAATTATGCCTTTGTTCTCTTTCTTCAAATACATGGATCTTTTCTAGGTATGCATCTGATAAATATCTCCTCCTATAATCATGGGAAGAAGAATGACTCCCCCTATGGGTATGTCTCCCCCTATCTTCAATCGGATCATAGATCAACCATTCTCTCTATGAAGATCCTTGGAACTATTTATGCATAAAACTTGTGCCATACCATACATCATGATATGTACACAATAAAATAGAGAATCATGAACAATATATCAACCAAGTACATCATGTACCAAAATGTGCCCACAATGCACAACATTGATGTACATCAACCATGTACATCAACATCATACAATGTGCCAAAAGATATCATCCACGGAATGTATCAACCACATGCCTCTATCAATATGTCAACATGTGCATATACCAATATGCCAATCCATGTGCATCCACCAATATGACAACCATGTGCATCTACCAACATGCCAAACAAGTGTCATATCACTCATGATATGTCTCCATCAAGTACCATAACCATGTATCAAACAAATACCAATTGTTGTGCTAATCAAGTAATACCAATGGTGTACTATTATCAAGAATATTCCATATATGAGTGTACCAAATATCACCATGCATCAATACCACAAAATTATGAATCCCATATTTGTATGCCAAATCCTCCATAAAACATGTGTCAATCAAACTTCTAGTAGGTGCCTCTACCAATGTACTAGAAGTGTACCAATCATAGATCAATTCATGACTCTTCAACATGATCATCTCATCAACTCACCAACTACATGTCCCAATATGTATCCCATCCATATGCCAAAAGCATGTATCAAGTTTTTCAACAAGTAAGCTTCCAATCAAAATACATTACATGACCAAGGTGCCATAACTCCACTATTATAACCAACATTGTTCTTCAACCGAAAATGCATCAATCCATACTCATAGGTTAGTGCCATGCACCCGAGATTTTATTTTACATAATCCAAAAGGTGAACATTTAACCCTATATCAAACAGTGTCAGAACCTGCAAAAAATTATGTCAACCCCTGCATCACAGAGTTATTACATCAAGTTGCAACCCATGTGCATTTCCTTTTTCCCAAGGCTTTTCCACATATACGTGGCCTGCTACACAATAGAGCATGTGTGTACACGACCTATTCAAGGTTAGCCCACGTATGTATATGACTAATACCACTATCACCTGCGTATGCCTCTATGGATAACACACTTGAACCCCCCTTTAGTCTTTCATTCTGATCTCGATGCTATGTCTTCTTCACCCACTTCTGTAGATGTCCCTGCTCCTCAAAACTTGATCTCTAAGCATCCATCTTTTCAAATATGTCTCCCTTTCTTACTTCATTCCTTCTTCTAGCCATGTTGTTTGAAGTCCTCATCATGGAATTTCTTCTTGTGTTCAAACACTCCTGGGATTTGTGGCCAAATCCACTACAGCTGTAGCATCTAATGGTGTTATAGTGAACAACAATGTGTCCTAATTGATCACATATCCAACACCTCATGGTGTTATAAAATCTCCCATTATATCTCCTTTCATAATATCTACATTCAAAAGATTTGTGACCATATCCATTACATGAATAACAATGCCCATGAAAAATACTTTCATACCTTCGCTTTGGTGTCCCAAGAGTATCATCTTGATGTCTTCCTTGCTTTGTTCTTTTGAAATTTTCTTTGCCTTGTGTAGATGGTTGTTTTGCAACATTGTCTTCCTTCTTTGATGGACTTACCTCATGATTCTTTGAGGTTCTTGATTTAGCATGTGTAGCTTCCTTTTTGTATCCAAGACCTGATTTATCATATGGTGATCTTTGACTTTCCAAGATCTCATCCAAGATTTGTGAGCTATTCAAGAATTTGTTTGACTTCTCTACCTTCTTTATAAGGTCAAAAACTTCAGGTTATAACTTATAACATGACTCTTCCTTTTCATTTATTTGATCCTTCAATAGTTCCTCTACCCTTTTGGCTTCTTCAATTTGGGTCTTCAGATGGACAATAGTTTCAAAACTTTTGCTAATCTCATCATCTACTTTCATATCTTATTTTTCATTCTTTAGTCTTGTGATCTCTTTTTCCTTTTCATCTAATTGAGTTTTATTGCTCTCTTCTTGCTCTTTGAACATTCCCTTTAACTTCAAGATGTGCCTTTGATTCCTCCTAAGAAACTTCTTAGTGTTATCTGAAAGATAGTTATAGTGTGTATAATAATTATCACTGCTATATCTATATAAACCCTCTTCAACTTCTTTTTGAAGTTCTAATAGATTTTCTTCTATTCTTTCCATGGGATAGCTAACATCAAACTTTACACAAACTATTTCTAGATCTTCTTCTTCACTTGAGAAAAATTCAACATCATCACATTTTGAATCATTGCAATCAAGAGTCTTTGGAGATTATTTACCTT
Source organism: Picea engelmannii (assembly GCA_009831015.1). Taxonomy (NCBI): domain Eukaryota; kingdom Viridiplantae; phylum Streptophyta; class Pinopsida; order Pinales; family Pinaceae; genus Picea; species Picea engelmannii. Next base: position 165,285 of record ML791358.1, read on the forward strand.
CATTTGAAATACTTTTGAGATCTTCCTTTGTGCTATCTTCACTTGAAATGTTTTCAAGATCAAATTTTGAAATAATACAATCAAGGGTTTTTAACGATTATTTACCTTTGATCATCTTGATGGAGTGGTCTTCAATATCTTCCTTCTCCTTCTTTCTTTGATATGTCTCCTCTAGCTTTATCCATAGATCCTTGGTGGAAGTGCATTTTCCCATGCTCTCTTTGCTAGGGCTTGAGAGTCCACTAAGAATGGTCTTGAGAGCCAATGCATCATTCTTATTTGCTTCCCTTTGAGCTGCAAACTTTGACTTGTTCTTCAAAGGAGCTTGTCAGGCTGCTAAATTAAAGATTTTAATGTCCTAAAACACTGAATTGTCAAACCAGGGTAAGTAAACTTAGAGTTGCTACACTGTATGTGCGGGTAAGATTCTACTTCCTATCTAAAGGCTATTCTTAAAAGAAAACACAAACTCACTCTGAGAAACTGAATCCTAATGACTATCCTGAAACTTATCATCTCCTATTTTAATACATCAACAGAAAACAGTCCTATGCTTAAATGTTGGTGTTGCTATTTCCACTCAAAATGTGATTTCTCACAACTATCTACCACTATCTTTGATCATCTAATCATCACTGTCTTTATGTAAGCCATAACAGAAAGAGGACTTTTCTAAAATTCTTGTAATCTAAGCATCCGAAAATAAATCTAAATTTATCCACACAGGAAAACAAGAAAATATCCTACTTACCCTACTGGTACCGGAAGCTTCCTCTAATTTAATTGCAACCTAACTATCCTAACTAAGCAGAGTAACTAACTATCCTAACCAAAACAAAATACATTCAAACTCTAAGTTATGTGCAGATTGAAAACCGGAAACGATATAGTTGAAGACAAATTAAGCAGAATTCAAACAAGTTAATTCCAAAACTCTAAGTTAACATGCATGCAAATACTACAGTACTAAAATGAATTAAATCTAAGACAGAGAAAAGCAGGGACTTGAACCTGTTTGACGGGCCCAACCAAAAGGTACAAATGACGAAAGGAAGAACCAGAACTACTTATATCATTCTACGCAAACACTGGGTACACTTCACGCTCCATTTACTCAGAAAACTAACTCAAATCAGACGATAGTAAAGTAGCATGACGCAACAACAAATTGTATTCAGAAATTTGTATCATAACGTAACATCACCTAACATTTCTTAGGAGTGATCCTCTGTTCTTATATAGATCCTCCTCAATAACAGTTTAAAGCAAAAATACATTTATTCAAACGGATCCCAAATCCGAAAATAGCTCGAAATCAGTTTAAAAAAAACGGTCTTCACATCTTCGTGACACGTAGTTTCACGAAGTGTGAATCATGAAAGATTAAAAACGCAGTTCTATAATTGTGACTTCAATCATCATATGAGTGATGACTCCTTCTGTCATGCAAATCACACTATCTCCCACTCTGGCCATAACGCGCGGATCTTTAGCAGCTTTGTTGGTATCTCCACAGGGTGTGAGCTGGTACCTGGTACTGGAAAATCCTATTTCAAAAATAGAAATAGTACCTAACCCAAGCCACATTAGTTTCAATGTTAATCTAAAGCATCAAAATACATAAAAATAACTTGAAACGTAAAAATACCTTGAGTAACCCCATTGAGTGGTAAAGAGTTGTCAACTGTGTCAAAACAAGGCCAAAAGGAGTGGTACTGGATATGGAAGTAGAGGTCTTTGTGATATAATATAGGCAAAAACATGATCAAAACTGGAGACCAACATGCCCCCAAACTGAATTCTTTGCCTGTCCTCAGGCAACAAAAAGTCAAAGACTGATAGCAATCAGAGCGTTGCAGCGACTGCAACCAACATTTGTAACCTCTCCTGTTTCTTCATATTTCTGATTTCTTTCTTGAGGACTCGGTTGATTATAATATGCTTTTTGGCAGTCTTCTGTAGTTTCCTGTTCCTTCGGAAGAGACCCTTATTCCTCTATTTTAATCTATCAATTTTGGACAAGAGATTAGTCACCCTGACTTTCATGAGTTCATTCTATGTTTTTATATGTCGATCCAATACAGTGTACTCATGTAGTTTCTCTTTCAACCTGTTATTCCTGCTTTCTAGCCTTGCTACCATTGGTTTCAAGGATCGATTGGAGGATATTTCATAGTAGGTTTCAAATGTTTGACCATGTCCTGGTTGTGGTTGAGGATTAGATGCATGAGTGAACTCATCTGGCCTTTGAGCAGGGGTGTTAACTCTGTCGGGATGATGATCTGGACTGAGTTCAGGAGTGAACTCATCTAGACTCCATTCATAGGTGTCAACTAGATTTGGATGATCTGGGTTGAGTTCAGAGGTGTCAACTGGATCAGGATTGTCAAGTGGACTAGGTTCAGGAGTGAATTATCTTTGTATCCGAGCAGGGGTACCTGTTGGTACTTGAAGTGGCTCATTCTGTTTAATTCCTTTGGGCGCAGTGGTCTGTCGATCTACTTTTCGGGTTTTTCAAATTCATTGGGACAGAGTCCAAGTCATCTTCGAGGGCTCTGGAGCCTCCTCATGATCATCCACGCTTTCTAACCTCTCCTGTGGTGGGTAACTGGGCACAGAGGTATCCATACCGGACAATGTGCTTTTACATTTTCGTTTTGGATTTCTCCTAGGTTTGTCAGTCAACTCTGCCAGTTCTTCCACGTCAATTATGTTCTCAGCAGCTAGGGACGAGCTCGGGAATTCAACATGTGCCTCTGTAGGAGTAGTATTCTTCACAGTTTCATTATTGGTTTTCACTCCATCAGACCCATGAGCATCAGATGAATGTTCTAAATCAGGGTCTCTAGTACTGGCTTCAATTGTGCTGTCAGGTATGTTCTTAGGTTTAGCACAGACTTTGGTCGGGGTTTTAACCCTCTTTTTTCTAGTATTCAACTTCTTCTGTGGGGGAACAGGCTTAACAATCCTATCTTTAGACTTGGCAGAGGCTAGGGTTTTTATAGTGAACATATCCCAAGTTTCTTGCTTCTTGGACAGTGTAGACTTAATCAATATCTTAACAAGACCAAAATGAAACAGACTTCCACGAAAATATTTGGCCTTTCGTACCTGTTTGGCCATCTTTTTTAAACTTTTCAATAGAAATAAAGGTATGTTCAGCAGATGATTACCTTTAAAGTGTAACAGGAGTCGGGCATGGTAGGGAAATACAATGGTGTATCGTCCTTCACACGTGAGGTAACGCTGGAGGATGGCTAACAATTGAGCCCACTGTGGTTCCAACCATGACCGCGATGTTCCCTCGGACCACTGTGTTTCCCGGTACTGTGGTTTCAACAGTGGCGTACAGAGATTTTTATCAACCGGCTGACCCTTTGTCCATCTCTGACTGGTGGTGGGCAGTTGGATTGCCTCTGAAATAAATTTTTCCATGACTTCGAACTCGAGCTCGCCCACTTTAGCAAACCCACACTCAAAATGCAGAGCAAACTGAAGCGTAATTGCATCATTATATCCATCGAATTTCTTCAGAAACGGTTCCCAACCTGCTTTCTTAAAAATATCTTTGGTTGCCTCATACTCCGGAAGGGCCTCTAAGTCTGCGTATGTCTCTGGTTCATGGCGATTTGCCACCATGGTTCCACTTGATATCACAGGGAAGGTCTATATGTGAGCAGCGAAATCTGGAAGAGGGCGACGAAGGAAGAGAATGTGATGAAGGATGTAGTCGAGAGGAGAATCATTGGAGAACATTTCAATTGTCGTGGGGATCGATGGTGTGTATACAAATGATGAGAGTCGTACAAGGGTGTAGAGTGTTATCGTATACGGGTCAAGTCGAACTCAGCTCCGGTAATGTCGTGTGTTTTTTTATGACATGAGAGGTCGAGGTGGGTTGGTTCATTAGGTACAAGTCATGGTTATGATTAAACATTATGGAGTAAACAAGGCATCCTTAGTTCAAACTATTAATATGCAAATTMATACAGTAAATCAACATGAACTAAGCATACCTGAGTTAAATTACCTATCCCCATTGTTATGCAAGTCCTGCTGTAGAATTTTCTTCTGAAGTCAAGTCTGGATCTGAAGGGCACGAAAATTGTAATTGCTCTTGTATCTCTAATTACCGCTGTAACTGATGAACTCTGTGTTGGTACTGACTGGTACTGATGAAACACTCAGGAATCTGCAGAGAACTTTTTAACCAATAATATCCTGCTGAGAAAACTTCTTGTTTTTAACAGCAAATTATAATGATCTCTGAACCTGGCTTTTGTTCTGTCCTGAAAAAGATCAACTGAAATCATGTTTTCAACAGCTTCAAAGCTCTACCCATGGTACAATTCCGATTTGTGTGAATGAATGTTTTGGAGTCGAACACAAACAGAAATCATCGGATTACCGACCATTAGTGAATGTCGTTAACCGATGCGAGATGACCCACCAGTGATGTCAATGGGCCTCAAGGTACCTACAACACATCCTAATAGGTACGAATAGAGGTGTTGGTGTCGAGTCACCTGAAGGATTTATCAACCAAGAGACATTGGTGTATTCCCAGGGTTGTCAGCAAGGACATCTTCCATTGAGGCATGCAGAGTCCAGGGTGCTAAATAATCTCTAATCTCTACTCCAGATAAAGTGCTGAAGTCGATGGAGTGAGATTTGTTGGAAGGTGGGACTTAACGTATTCCACATCATCCAACGCAAGTGCAGATAGAAATCTTGCAGACATAGTTTTTTTTGGAACAGTAATCACTTACTTGTGGATTTTATGAGCCCAAGTTAGTACATGCTCATTGCTTCCTCGTGTTTGGAGAGTCTGAGGAAATGCCAAAAGAAGACTCTAAGGGGTTTCTTTCCCATAATAATTCACCAGGTCTGGTAAAGAATAATCCTTCCTGATAAATGCCCCTTTCATACTTTAATGAGCAATCAAAGGGAGCAAACAAGCTCAAATTTATTTGTTTCAG
>ML791358.1:182215-222803 GCA_009831015.1 Picea engelmannii
GGTATTTGCATCTTCTTTGTATGAATTTTCACCCATGCATCCAAGATGTGTTAAGTCTTTTGGCACTTGAGAGTTTCTTAAGCTCTTCCTCAATGAGACAACTTCTTGTTCAAGTTTCTCACAATCTTCTTCTTTCTTCATCACTTGGACATTCCTTACTTCTCCTATTCCTCTTGCTTCTTCGAGTAGAGTTTTCAAGGAAATGGTGTCTTCTCTTAGTTTCTCAAAGTCTTATAATGTTTTCTTCAAGCTTTCAATTGTCTTTTCACAACTACCCAATTCACTTCTTATTTTTCTATGCGTGTTTTTGAGCTTGCTATTTTCAATCTCAACATGCTTCAATTTTTTAAGATTCTCATCTTCTTGTTGAATCATTTATGTTTCATGATTGTCTTCTTCTTCATTGGAATTTTCTTCTTTAGTATCATATCTTTCAATCCTTGGATAAGGACATTCAAATTCAACATGTCCTACTCCTTCACAATTAAAGCAAAAGAACTCAACTCTATTGGCTTCTTTGAAATCTGAGATGTTGTAATTTGCTTCAACTTCTTCTTCTTCTGCTTCTTCCCTTGCATAAAGGTCTTGTAGCTTGTCCCAAATCTCTTTTGTTGATGCACATGATCCCACCTTGGATTTAACTGAATATGTCAATCCATCGAGGATGGTATCTATTGCCAATTTGTTGTTCCTTCTTGCTTCCTCTTGAGTTGCAGTCTTTGGTTCTTCAAAGCCTTGTACCCTGAAGCAACTGAGAACCAAAAATCTGCCCCAAGAGCTTTCAAGTAAGTTTCTATTCTATTACTCCAGTATTCAAAATTGATTCCATCAAATGGTGGAATCCCATTTGGCATGTTATCTTCCATTTTTGCTTAGGATCTTCCTTCCAGTGGTTAAATTGTACTGAAGGTAACCTGCTCTGATACCAATTGTTGACACTGAGAGGGGGGTGAATCAATATCAAGTACAATTTCAAAAACCTTTCAACTTATACTTCAACCAGATTATATATTCAATTATATCCAATGAGAAATGAACAATAGTATAAGAGTTACACCATTACACCACAATACACCATGCACAATATAGGATAAATAATCAATAGTTATTATTCAAGGGAATTAATGATTTCCAATGGAAGCTATAGCTTCCAAATATAAAGGGAGGGATAAACCTCCAAAAGGAAGATACAATCCTCCAATATCAAGAGAGATTTGACCTCTCCATCCTTGCCCCTTCCTTCCACCCAAGAATATATGAGAGATAATAAAACTTTACATTAAATTATCACCATCAACCAACCATCACATAGAACCTGATAATGCTTCCTGAGACTTCTTCAACTTCTGCAATTCTTCACTTCTTGGAATAATTTGATCCTGTAGATAATATTACCCAATGTATTCTCTGAAACTCCTCCAAGTTTCACTCCTTGAATCCTCCCAAAAAAGGAGTTATAGAGAAAATCATAGACCTTATTCAATTCTGGTTTATTCAGGAGAGAAAACTTGTACAACATGTCCTGCGCTCAATATTTAACATAATATTATGAAATTTGTACACAGGAAACTACAGCCCGTACTCTTTCCAATGCAATTTGTCTCACTTCGTTTGGATTCTCTATTAAGACGTTATGACTATTTTACCTGAAACACCTGTTTATGACTAGCTTCAAGACTAGTCAAAAATCCTATCTTCCACAGAGTGTATCTCCAAAATTATAGAGAATAAAGAGCTGAAATTTTTACCACATGTACCTAGAGATGTCTTCTCAATAGCATAAAAATTTCACCATTTGAATCGTTCTAGAAAAATGGTAAGATGACTTGTAAATAACATACCTTGGAACACATCACCAAAAGACTTTATCCTCCCTTGAAATTCAGCCTTCTTTACTTCATATTTCCTCTGAAATTCGACTTATATATCCTTGTTCATTAAAAAAATTGTGTATATTGAAAAATGAATGTTTAATGAGATGTATTTATACCCTTTATGTCACTTCCTTTTAACATTAGGGCCGACCTGACACTTTCTTATTTTGTAATTATTTTCTTTAATTATCTTTAGGGCCGACCTGTACGTCCTTATTCAATTCACTTTGTCATCTTAAAAAATTCATTTCTCCCCATCCATGAGGATCCACGTGACGCGCCACCTACCACCGGAAACAACATGATGTATATTATCCATCCATGGGTGTTGTATATGCATGTGCATTTTCCTTCATGTCCAAATACCTTCATTAATCTTGGGGTCCAAAACCAATGACTAGGGTTAACATCAATGAAAACAACCAATCTTCCAACAAATCATGCAAGTGAGACTGAATTCCCGAAATGTAAAGAATCAAGGTATAGACCAGAGTTAAAATAAAATTCAACGCCTAGAAATATTCTTTGCCACTTTCCATTAATCCCACGGTTACTTCGAATGTATAGATGTTGATACATTGTTGAGCTTATGCAATGGCATGCCAAAAATAAGATCACTGATGGAAAACAATGGTCTGTGGTTGATTCTAATATGTGGATGGAATTTGACAAAAAATGGCCCGCTTTTTCCCAAGATCCTCGTAATATAAGGTTGGGTTTAGCTCTATATGGGGTGAATCGATTCTCAGATCAAAGTACTAAATGGTCAACTTGGCTAGTGTTTTTGATAAATTATAAATTTCCTCCATGGTTAGCAACCAAATAATTTTTATTTTATGTTGACATTGATTATACCAGGAAAGAGAAGTGTGACTTCATATGCAATTGATTTTTATTTAGAGACATTATTTGATGAGCTAGCAGAATTGTGGAAAGGAATTGAAGCAATTCGAATTTTAAGGGACAATGTTTCAATTCAGTTCACTTTAAGAGCTTCTTTATTGCTTATGATGCATAATTTTCCTCTGTATGGAACATTGACTAGTCTCAATGTTCATGGATACCATGGATGTTCGGCTTGCATCTTTAATCCTTATGTGAGGCACTCAAGTAGTTTGCATAAGTGTATTTATTGTGGACATCGTGCTTACCTTAAATTGGAGCATCCATATCGTCAAAAAAATTCATGTTTCAATGATCAGGAAGAGAATCGTGAAGCACCATCGGCAATAAAAAGTGATTACATTATTGAGAATCTGGAAAAAAGAATGTAGTTTATTGAAAATGGTGGCATTGTTGGTAGTAAAAATGATCCACTCAATGATAGTGGTGTAAAACGATTGTCCATATTCTATAAGTTGCCATACTTTAATAATATAACCATTAGGCATACTTTTCACTTTACGCATACTGAGAAAAATATAGCTTTTTCTATTATAGAAACTATTTTTGGTGCATATAATACAATATCATCACGCCTATACCTTCAATAACTAAATATTCGTCGAAATCTTTGGCTAGAAAAATATGGTGATGGAAAATTTAGAAAACATATTGCTCCTTATGTGTGGACAAAGGAACAATGTGCACAATTCTTAACATTGATGTCTCATACTTGCTTTCCTACTGGATATGTGAGCAGTAATGTTAGAAGGAAAACTGACAATAATGGCTTAAGAGGCCTCAACACCCATGACTATCATGTCATAATTGAGGATATTTTACCTATTGCAGTCATATCAAGTTTGGAAAAGGGGCCAAGATTGGCAATTATAAGGTTGTGCCTAATATTGAAGAGAATGAGTAAGCATGTGTTAGATCCTTCAAACTTTTATAATTTGAGGGAAGAGGTTGTTGAATTCCTTTGCTTATTGGAACAGGAATTTTCACCAACAATATTCAATATTTCTATGCATCTTCTTATACATCTAGAACATGAACTAGAATATTGTGGCCTGATAAGAACTAGATGGATGTACCCTATTGTAAAACATATGAAGGTTCTGAAAAAGTTTGTTCGTAATAAGGAAAAACCAGAAGGTAGCATGTGTGAAGGATATTCAATGCAGGAGGCCATAGGATTTTTCATAGAATATATGAAGGATTTTACTAATGTCAATCGATGTGTATGGGATGATGATGAAGACGAGAGAGTTGTAGGTAAAGTGTTAGAAGAAAATGGATATCTCTTCAAGCTATCAAATGAGGAAAGAACTTTGATAAATGCCTATGTTCTTCAAAACACATCCTCATTTGATAAGTGGTGCAGGTGAAATTTTATTTACATGATAATTTATTTATTTAATTTCATTTAATAGTTAAATTATTAACATTCTTACTATCTTGTATATTGTTCATATTCTATGTAGAAAATAAAGAGAAGAGATTTGAATAGGGATGTGTCCATCTCGAAAGCGTACACTTCAAGATTTGAATATTGGACATGGTTCTTTTCCAAAATTTGATGATTGGAGTTTTGGTGCAATTAGTGATGCATGACAAGAAGGATAGGATATAACAATAGAGGAAATTGAGCTTTCACGATCTCCAAATATAGCAGCTACTTATTTCAGTGGGATGTGGGCCTATGGTAGTCACTTAAGAGTGGAAGAAAAGGACACAGGAAAGCAAAATTGTGATTGTATTATTAGTGTCGAATTTCATCACGACATTGAAAAGAAACTTTATCTTGGATTCATACAGGAAATTATTCAAGATGATTATGGTGAGACTAGTCCCATATTATTGAAATGTAAATGGATCAAACAGATTTGTACGTGAAAATACACACCAAGTTTTATCAAAGACTAATGAACCATATGTTTCCCCTCTTCAAATTACCTAGACATTTCTAATTGATGATGTAACAAGCCCAGGATGGTCATATGTCATTCAAGTAGAGTCTTGTTTGAAAAGGAAATTTATGGAATATGTTGATATAATGGTCAATCAACAATGTACTAGTTTACAACAAACATTGGAAGAATAAGATGAACATGACAATAGAGTTGTATTTGAAGAAGAAAATTTGATTGTCAATTAAGAGACTGAGATAGAGAATGTAATGCATGGTCAGGAAAATCGATTGGATGAGGACAATGGAGAAAATGAAGTAGATGCATACACGACTAATCACGATTGTGATCTTGATGGCAATGCAAATCATGATGATCGTGATTTGTCACCTTAAATTTATGGAATGAATTTTCACTATTCAAATTGGATTTTATTGTTTTGGCCATGGGATTAGCCAATGGTTGTACTAAAATATGTACTAAGATGTGTATGGATGTTATTGTTTTGGCCATGGGATTAGCCAATGGTTATACTAAAATATGTACTAAGATTTGTATGGATGTTATTGTTTTGGTCATGGGATTAGCCAAATACTTGTTTTCAACACTATGCAATGTTTCAAATATGATTGCCTTATGTTCCTTACTATCATATTTTGTCTGAGAAATGCTATGAATGGATGTTTTTGAGTTTTAGTCTTGACAAAAGATGAAAGAATTATTCTTTGATTGTATGCCATCATGATGGACACACACACACACACACACACACACACACACACACACACACACACACACACACACACACACACATATATATATATGTTGTATATTAAACAAGACTTTTAGGTACGGGATTTCATAGATTTCAAAGGGTATTGACCAATATATGTCTATTCTTGAAATATCTTCAATGACTTAGAGTTTCAATAAAGAAATCATCAGTAAACTTTTTATATTTGATCAACCTTTGCTTTACCAGAGGTCATCCAAATTATGCTCAAATTTGTGATACCTAACATAAATCTATAAGGATGAAATCACCCTCAGAACTCAGTGAATTACAATCAGCCTTCAAACAGTGATTACCAACAGTAGTAGATACCCTTTTGATCGAACTCTTGAACTATTGCATCAACACAGAACATATATTTATGGTGAGTTTATGTTTCAAATATCAAATATGCCAATAACGTTAAAGACTGCATGTCAAAATGGAACCTTGTCAATTTATTTAACACATATTGGAGATGAATATGGTAGAGAGCAAAGAGATGCCATCTACTTTATTGTTAGAATTTTTTAAGGAATTAGGCAGGGATGTTCTTGCAAATTCTCTACTGATATTATTGATTCCTTTTATTTTTAACTAAAAAATAGGGCATTACAATGAATCTGTATACATGGAGCTAACCATAAAGGTAGGATAGTATATTTGACTACCATGTTTAAAATCCATGGCTTATACTTTTTCTAGATAACCTATTTTCTTCTTTGTACATGTACTAATGATGTTTTTTATCGGAAATGTTCGACAAGACTATGAAGAATAAGGGGGGGGAACGTAAAATTGGCGAAAGCAATGATGAAAATGTTGTAGATTATGAGCATGTTCTTAAAGAACGGATTGCAAGAAATGAAGAATATATGTCAGCTCTTGGTTTGGGAAATAAGTAAGTAGTTATTCCTTGTACCTTTTCACTTCTATGCATATTTCATGAAATTTGTTTATAATCTATTTCATGATGTATCCTATATATGCTTTCGATTCTCATTTGATAAGTTTTTTGTTTTATAGGGAAAATTTAGGTTCTAGAGAAAGAGAGCAGAACCGAAAGGAAAGCAAAGGCACATCGTTGCCAGCTCATGGTTCGACAAATCAGTAAGTAGTCATTCCTCGTACCTTTTCACTTCTATGCATATTTTATGATATTTGTATATAATCTATTTGATGATTTAGGTTGTCTATGCTTTTGATTCTAATTTAATAAGTTTTTTATTTTATAGGGAAAAGGTCGATTGTACACAAAATGAGCGAAAACAAAAGGAAACCATAGGCACATTGACAATATCTCACGAAAGCCTAAGCATACATGGAGAAGATGATGGAAATACTAATGATTAGCTTCCTAATATATCACGTGATGATGATCATGTCCAAGCTGATATTGATATATTCCAAATCATAATTAGGTTTGAGAGACTTATTTTTTAAATTAAAACAAAGATTTGAAGGAACACCTGAGAAAATTGGTGAGAATATAGGTAGTGCCACACCTAATGTGTACAATAAGGAACCAATTAGGCCTTCAACTGCTAAAGAAAAAATGCATGTTGTGTCCAAAAAAATTACTACCCTTTCGACACAACTCAGTCTTGATTCGACTTAAGATATATTAGCTTTCATAAAAACAAACGTAGAATGAGTCAAGCCATGTTTAGGTCCACAGAAAGAGAATCCAAAGAAAGAAAAGTAGAAGGGTAGAAGGATTATTTGCTTGAGATAAAATATGGTGAACATGTTGGAACAAACGCTGTAAGGTGGGCCCTAGAGTTGGGCATGAGAGTAAGGTCTCATTTGGATTTCACCAAAGCAAATTTTGTAGATAAAGATGAAAGAAGTGTGGATCTAGTGATTCTACAAATGGAAAATTCCTTTGAGACTTTTGGTGGAATAATTTCCACCAAATATTACAAGAACGGAATGAGAAAATTGATTAACAATTTTAGGCATAAATGTAGAAAATCAATCTTGAATGGAAAATAAAGGGACAACAGTTTGAATTCCAAATAGTGGGAGGATTTGAAGTAAAGTATGTGTGCGGAAGAGTATGTGCAAAAGAGTACAAAAGGGAAGATATCAAGAGAAAATGTGAGGGATCGATTTATTTTGGGTCGTAGTGGGTGGCAAGCCAATAAAAACATGTTTGTAAGTATATGGATTTTTTGCTAAATACATTATGTATGGCATTTTTGTAAGTATATTTGTAAGTACATTGTGTTATATTTCATTTTGATTTGTATATATATCCAACTAATTATGTGTTGATAATGATTTGTAGGTTCAAGAAGCTAATAGATCAAAAATTGATGTGAGTTAAATGACTGGCCATAAAATGACAGATATAGACAATTCTAAACAGAAGCAGATATCAAAACATCCAATAGAAACATCATTGCAATCTAATGAAGTTGATAAAATCATTAACACATCTACGTTTGTTCACATCCATAGTGAGAGATATAAACATGTAATGGATTGCATAAATGGGTTGACAAAGGCAATGTCAACCATAGCCACCTCCATTGAACCAATCGTCGCTTCATGGAACAGAAAGGGATATGATAGTGATTTTGATGAGGTAAGCTAATTATCGTTCCCTTGCAAACATTTCTTGACTTGAATTCATAATCTGATTTAATTGGTTTAGGTCTTATTTTTAGTGTTTTACTGTTATATTTGCTATTCTTCTACTATATTATTGTGTCCTTATAATGTTATATTTGATTTGTGCATGATGTAATCACATGTAGGATAAAATTAAATTATATCCCGACATTGATGCAACTCATCATTCTCGATCAGTGTGTACAACTCTTGTTGGAAAGGGATATCGTAGTGGTTTTGATGAGGTAAGCTAATTATCATTCCCCTACAAGATTTTCTTGAATTGAATTCATAATCTTATTTAATTGGTTTAGGTCTAATTTCTAGTGTTTTACTAGTATATTTAATATTCTTATACTATATTATTATGTCCTTGTAATGTTATATTTTATTTGTGCATGATGTTATCACATGCAGGATAAAATTAAACGATCTCCCAACATTGGTGCACCTCATCATTCTCGATCAGTGTGTACAACTCATGTTGGAAAGGGATATCGTAGTGGTTTTGATGAGGTAAGCTAATTATCATTCCCCTGCAAACTTTTCTTGACTTGAATTCATAATCTGATTTAATTGGTTTAGGTCTGATTTTTAGTGTTTTACTGTTATATTTACTATTCTTCTACTATATTATTGTGTCCTTGTAATGTTATATTTGATTTGTGCATGATGTAATCACATACAGGATAAAATTAAACGATCTCCCAACATTCATGCTCCTCATCATTCTCGATCAGTGTGTACAAATTCTATTGGACGTATTTCAAATATTGACTCGGTCATGAGTGCATTTAATTTTGTTATATCAATAATTATGCATGTTTTTGGAATTTAATTGTAATTGTTTTCTTATAATTATGTATACTTTCTTTTGTTTTTGACAGTGCCCATTAACTCTAGCAGAGTGTGAAGTATTCCAGGTAGGAGATGAAGTAAACATACTAGATTCATATGATGGTGCTATTGTAGGGACTGGACAAATTTAGTCACTTGCTATGATCCATGGAGCACCACTTGGTCTTGAAGAGGCCAATACAGTTTTCATTAATGTCACAAGTAACATCCTCATTTCCTATGAAGATAAAATTGATGGATGTGAATGTTTGTTGGAGACATAAATGAGTTTCATTTGGTGGCCGAAAAAGTATTTGATAAAATCATCAACCTAGACGATCATGTTTTATGAATCAATTGCGAACATTTTGTTTACTTTACATAGTATTCAGACCATTTAAACTTAATTTGCATAGTCTACATACCATTTAAACTTATTTTACATAGTGTTCAGACCTTTTTTCTTTAAGGGCATGTGACCTGAGATATAAGGACATGTTTCAATGCATATATTCACTAGTTCATTTCATTTAATTTTGGTTTTGGTGCGATTAGAAATGTTGTTTCTGTCATGCCTACAAGGAGTGATATAAGGGCATGTTTTAATGCATCTATTCATTGACTCATTTTATTTAATGTTGTTTGTGGTTCCATTAGAAATGTTGTTTTTTCCATGCCCACAAGGATTGATATGAGATTGCAAGAGTGTGTGTTTACATGCCATTATTTCTATGCTCTGCCTGCAAGATACCAGATATAACAAATACGCAGAACAGAAATAAAATGCTAGAAATGGCAGAATAACAGTAATATAACCAGCATAATCTCCACAATAACACAGAAATAATATGAGAAGAACAACTGAAATAGCACTTTGATTCAGAAAGCAATGTTCACAGGCCTCTTTGAGGGGGCAACCTCCTGTCGAGCAGCACTCTGTTACAATAATCTCCAAGCTAGGGTTTTCATACCCTCGACCCTTATTTATACTAAATATGTCTATTAAGAGAAGCATCTAGAGGAAGATCCTTCTAGAAGCTGAAGCTTCTATTAGGTCTTCTTACATCCGCCTTATTTCATTTTATTGAAAGGCCTTATTAATATTGACCTTTATTACATCTGAATACATTGATCTACCTATGTGCGGGTTAGGACCTTAACATGTCCGCCCCCTTAAAAATAGCCTTGTCCTCAAGGCTTGAGATGTGGAAACTGTTGCAGAATGGTAGTTGGTTCCCAAGTGGCATCTGTTGGAGTCATATCTTTCCACTGTACTAGCACTTCCTTGATGGTTCTCTGACGCAGGTGACGCTCACGCTGGTCCAAAACTGCTTCTAGTTGTAGCCAAATGGATCCTTCTTCAGCTAACTCTGGAAGGTTGGTTTGAATTTGGCACCTGGTTCCAATCACCTTCTTCAAGCATGAAACATGAAAAGCAGGATGTAGCTTCGACTGACTGGGCAGAGCTAACTGATATGCGACTTGTCCCACACGCTTGAGAACTGTGTATGGACCATAAAATTTGGGCGCTATCTTCTGACAATGCTTGACCTTGAGGGAAGTTTGCTTATATGGTTGCAGTCGTAGAAACACCTGATCCCCTTCTACAAATTGACGTTCAGAGCGACCTTGATCTTCTTGCTGCTTCATGCAATTTTGTTCCATGACCAAGTTCTCTTTAAGGGTACAAAGAATATCCTCTCAGACTGTAAGTGTTTGGTCAACCGCCTAGACCTTCGAGGTACCCGGTAAGTATGAGAGAACTGAAGGTGGCTTCTGTCCATATACTACTTCAAAAGGAGTCATGTGAGTGGTTGTATGGTATGTAGTGTTGTACCACCATTCGGCTAGGGGTAACCATTGAGCCCACTGGTGTTGTTTTTCAGAGACAAAGCACCTCAGATATGTTTCCAAACACTTGTTGACAACTTCCGTTTGACCATCCGTCTGGGGATGATAAGCTGAGATGAGATGCAATTGTGTGCCTTCTAGCTTAAACAATTCTTGCCAAAAATTTCTTGTGAAAGTTGGGTCACGATCAGAAACAATAGAGTGTGGCATGCCATGAAGCTTGAAGACCTGGTCCATGAAAACTTGAGCCACCATGGATGCAGTAAATGGGTGGTGAAGAGCACAAAAATGAGCATACTTGGAAAGGCGATCTACCACCACCATTATGACTGATTTATTCCCCAATTTGGGTAAGCCTGTAATAAAGTCCATAGAGATATCCTTCCAAATAGCAGGGGGAATTGGAAGTGGTTGGAGTGTGCCCAGAGATTTGACTATTTCTCCCTTGTTGCGTTGACACACCTCATATTTAGTGACAAAATTACAGATGTCTTGTTTCATACCATCCTAGAAAAAAGAACGTTTGACCCTGTCATATGTTTTGGTGAACCCTGAGTGCCCCACTATGGGTGTAGCATGAAGCTCAGAAAGTACTGTGGATTTGAGCTTGGATTGTTTACTTAAATATAAGCGGCCTTTGTATCGAAGCTCATCCTAGAGCCAGGAGTACCCTAGGGGAGCCGGAGCCTTGGTCTGCAATTGTTGGATCAGATGTGAACTTTTGGGATCTTGAAGCCATTCCTAGCGCACAGCTTGGAGCCAATCGGGTACAATGAAGGAAAGAGAAAAAAGGGATCCTTCGTCTTCATATTTCCAGGACAGTGCATCCGCCATGACATTGTCTTTGCCCTTCTTGTAAATGATCTCATAATCATATCCAAAGAGNTTAGTCACCCATTTTTGTTGCTTTTGGGAGGAAATGCGTTGTTCCATAAAGTACTTGAGGCTTTGATGGTCGGTCTTAATTTGGAAGTGTTGCCCCAAAAGATAAGGACGCCATAGCTCAACGGCATGCAGAATTTCCAACATTTCCTTTTCATAAATGGGTTTGCCCAGATTCCTTTCAGAAGTTGCTTGTTGGTGAAGGCCAAAGGTCGACCCTCTTGCATAAGGATAGTGTCGATTCCTTTCCTTGAGGCATCACATTCCAACACAAAGGTCTTTTTGAAATCAGGAAGGGCTAGAATTGGAGTGGTGCACATGGTCGTCTTCAAGGTTTGAAAATCTTGAGCAGCTGCTGGAGTCCAAGTGAAAGAGTTCTTTTTTAGGAGAGTCGTGAGAGGTGTTGCAATCTTTCTGTAGTTCTTAACAAACTTGCGATAATACCCTGTTAGGCCCAAAAATCCACGCAAGATTTTGAGAGTCTTTAGGTGTGGCCAGTCTTGCATAGCTTCAATTTTTTTTGGGTCCATTCTGACGCCATCCTTTCCCACCAAATGACCCAAGTATTCTACTTTTGAGGCACCAAAATCATATTTAGACTGTTTCAGGAAAAGTTGGTGCTAAGAGAGTAGGCAGAGAACTTAATCCACATGAGTAAGATGGTCTGTCCAGGTTTTTCTATAGATGAGGATATCATCAAAGAAAACTAAGACAAAATGATGGAGAAAAGGGCGGAAGACATGGTTCATGAGGCTCTGGAAGGTGGAGGGGGCATTACACAAGCCAAAGGGCATGACCAAAAACTCATAGTGGCCCTCATGAGTGTGAAAGGTTGTCTTATGAATGTCTGCCTCTTTCATACGTATTTGGTGATAGCCTGAGCAAAGATCAAGTTTGGTAAAGAATTGGGTGCCACTCAATTCATCCAGGAGGTCATCAATGACAGGAATGGGAAATTTGTCTTTGATGGTCAGTTTGTTGAGAGCACGGAAGTCAGGACACATTCTCCAAGAACCTTCTTTCTTTAGAACCATGATGACCGGAGATGAGTAAGGCCTCGTACTAGGATGGATGATGCCTGCAGTAAGGAGTTCCTGGACCATTTTCTCAATTTCATTTTTTTGTGCAAAGGGGTGGCAATATGGACATATATTGGGGGGAAGGCTTCATGGGACAAGGGGAATGGAATGATCATGAACACCGGGGGAAGGAGAGAGTCCTTGGGAAGTGAAAAATACTGTTTGATGTTTAGAAAGGAGGGCTTGGAGGTCTTGGGGCACTGAGGGTGTCTCTGTGGCTTGTATGGCATGGATTTGGGCAATGACACCAGAATGACCTTTTTTTAGCATCTTTTCCATGCGATGGGAACTGATGACCTCAGGTGAACCAGCAGTGATGCCTTGGAATTTATATTGGTGGTCGTCTTGGTCGAATTGCATGGTTAAGTTCTTAAAATCCATGAGAATGGGACCCAAAGTCCTTAGCCAGTCTGCACCCAACACAATGTCACAACCACCCATGTCAATAGAAAACATATGGGATTTTAGGTGGTATTCACCGATTTGGAGACGCACATTTTCATAGCGCCCGCCACATTTCATAGAACCACCATTGGAAATCATGATTTGGAAATTGTTGACAGCATGGATGTAGCAATGGGTTTCTTGGGCAATGCGGCGATGAATAAAATTATGGGCATTGCCACTATCAACTAGAATGATGACCTTTCGGTGTTTGATGTAACCAATTAACTTGAGGGTTTGGGGGGCAAAGAAGTCATTGAGATCATTGAGGGAAATGATCAGTTCCACTTTGGGAGGGTCGGAAGGGAGTTTATGTCAGTGATTTTTGGTGACTCGGGCACAAGGGGAGTTTCAACATCCTCTTCTGGAATATCCTCAGAGATGGCCATAAAAATATTTTGTTCCTTACATTTGTGGCCCAGGAAATATTTGTCATCACAATTATAATAGCGGCCTTTGATTTGGCGTTCAACCATTTCAGCCCTGGTCAATTTTTGGATGTTTAATGGGGCAGAGGGAGTAGTGGGGTTTACTGGTTTAGGGCGAGGGATAAAGGAAGGCTTACGGTTTTGAGAGGAAACAATTTGTTGTGCTTCTTTAGCTTTTTTAGTATCCTCCACCCAACTCATAGTTCGAGCCATGAGGACATGGGCCCGAATCTCCTCCTTGAGGCCACTGATAAAACACTCTCAAAAGAAAGCATCAGTCATGCCCTCTGTTAGAAAATCCAAGTGCTTAAATGTAGCTATGAAGTCTTCGATTGTTCCTGATTGTTTCAATTTTTTCAAACAGCCCAAATGGTTGGTGTCAATGTCAAAGCGTTAATAAATCTCAGTCACAAATTGGGTCCAAGAAATATACCCCTGACGGGAAGTTTTTCTCCATTGCCACCATTGCCAACGTTCTTGATCTAGATGGAGAACACCATACCGGAGTTTGGCCAAGTCAYGTGTAATGTTGTAGAGAGAGAAATAATGTTCCATTTGGGTGACCCAACCAATGGGGTCCAAGCCATCAAATTTGGTTACATCCACCCGCGGAAGGCGTATGTCCCGTTGAAAGTGATGGGGCTGAAAGGAATGGGAATGGGAAGAAGTTTCACCTTCAGTCTTTGTATGTGCGTCAGGAAAAGGGTCATCGGTAGGGATCTTTAGTTTGGTGCAGAGTGATGCAAAGACAAATTCAAGCTGGGTGGGCATTTCTTGTTTGACTTCCTCCATTGAAGACTACACAGATGCATTTATGGTGGTATTGATGGATGTATCTCGGGAGGCAATAGTAGCACTGAGTTGTTCCACTTGTTTTTGGGTCTCGAGGAAACTATATTGCAAGGTGTTGAAGCGAGACTCCAGTTCTTGTCTATGGGTATGGGCCATGAGGATGGGTGAACTGAAAAGGGAGCGGGAGGGGTCAGAAATTTTTGCAGAAAAATTATATGGATGAATGTGATAAGGGACAAGAGATGAATCTAATGGAATAGGTCTCAAATAATGGTGAAAATTTTTCCAGACTTTTTTTTTTGTATTTTTAGCTGCAGGGTTATACTTCGGTCTGAAGAATGCTGCAATGCTGAAATCCCCAAATTCTTAACCAGAAAGAAATGTGTATTTAATTGGAAACCCAAACACGGTTGCACGGCAATAGATCTGGCCGGTTTAATTTGTTTATGTTTATGTTCCCGAAGGGTTAGGTATTCAAGGGTTCTACAGACAAGGGTTTGCCCTGCGCTATAGCTCTCTGATATACGTGCAGGGTCCAACAGTAGTACTTGGCCCAATATCTCAGGGCACTAACTAAGGAGGATAGACCGTACCCTTAGCCGTACTACCCGACTACCCATGTACTAGAGAGTATCTTCCTGAGTGTTGTTCTCGGTGACACTATAGCAGTCCAGCGGCCGATAGGTTTATCTAAAGAGGGCTTCAGGAAATCTAGGTCGATCCGTACATAGGTGTTGTCTGATGCGCTACCACTTGAAGGGGTACCAACAGGGGTTACAAGGGTGGCCAATAGATGTGTGCTTAAGAACCACTTGTATTTCCTGCGTGTATCAATCCCTCAACTGCGGGTTTATGCGCATAACGACAGATCTCTATGGCTTAAAGACGTCGGAATACATCTCTACCCTGGAAAAAAAAATCCCACAATTTCTGCCAAGGAAAGTGCTCTGATACCACTTGCAAGATACCTGATATAAAAAATACGCAGAACATAAATAAAATGCTAGAAATGGTAGAATAACAGTAATATAACCAGCATAATCTCCACAATAACACGGAAATAATATGAGAACAACAACTGAAATAGCACTTTGATTTAGAAAGCAATGTTCACAGGCCTCTTCGAGGGGACAACCTCCAGTTGAGCAGTGCTCTGTTACAATAATATCCAAGATAGGGTTTTCATACCCTCGACCCTTATTTATACTAAATATGTTTATTAAGAGGAACATCTAGAGGAAGATCCTTCTAGAAGCGGAAGCTTCTATTAGGTCTTCTTACATCCGCCTTATTCTATTTTATTGAAAGGCCTTATTAATATTGACCTTTATTACATCTGAATACATTGATCTACCTATGTGCGAGTTAGGACCTTAACACTGCCTTTGGATTTGATTTATGTTTATTTACCTTGTTTACTCTGTCTTTTAGTGTAAACAAATTGTGTGAGTGTAAATAGATTGGGCTTACCCACATTCTATTTTTTTTCCTACATTTGTTTATCATCTCATAATGTGTTATTCTATTTAAGGAAGGTGAATGGAACAACAGACTTTGTCAATCGGTAAGGCTGGGATCATAACACTATTTATAATGCCAGGACATCTATGTTAGCCTATGCCAACCCTAGTTATCTTATATGCATGTGTTTAGTGATGAATATTGTTATCTTCTATAAATAGTTTTAAACTAATATAGGTAAAGTGTCGTTGGTTGATGAAATTTTCCCTTAATGATGAAACAATATTGCATCTTTTTAGTTTTTAAATTTGTTAAATTTTTTATGGACTCGTGTCTCATTTGCAAGGAGTTACAATATTTTATGTAAATGATTTCTTTCTTAGTTTTTTAAAGTGTAAGATACAATTAACTATAGATTGTATTTGTCCTTCCTCATTCTGGGAGTATTACAATGGAATGTGGATGTTTGGGTGAGTTTTGTGAGGTTGCTTATCGATGCAATTAAGAGTTTTTTGTTTGTCAGCGAGGGAACTTGTGAGTTTTAATTGCAGATGCAACATGGTTGTTGTGTGGAAGATTATGTGAATCAAAATCTCAGAGTTAAGAAGAGTAGATTTCCAGAATTCTATAGATATCTCTATAAGAATTATGGGACAACCATGGCTGGACTCAAGGTATGCGTTCAATTCCATTTGTTTGATTAAATTTGGCACTGTATTTCAAACTTTAAGGATAAAATGACTACTTTTAGATTTGGAAAGATGACCTTTTTTCTTCTTTGAATCAATTCATGTTGGGACATGAGTCTTGAACGTGGCTTATATATTGGCATATTTGACAATGAAAAGTTGTGTTTTTCTTATTCAAGACTTGAGTCTATGAAATTTTCCTTGTTTTAAAGTCATGCTGTGTGGAAGGAATTTACTAAGTCTATGAAATTTGCCATGTTTTAGACCTATATGGAAGACCTTTACTAAGATCAATATCCTCGCAGACTTGAGAACAATTAAAATACTCATCTTGAGCACAAGTAAATGACTCAAATTTACATGATCATTATCTAACTTTAAGTATTTTCCTAGAAAATTTCCAATATCTTTAAAAATTGAAAGATGCTAAAGATGAAGTGGCAGATTTGGACAATGAAACTAGAATGGCATTCTGTTCACAACCATAGTGGAGGATATTATGTAGGATATTCAACCCCTTTTTTCCATCATATTTTTGGTTAGTTAAATCCAATTTTCGCTCCTTATATAGTAAACCCAGTTCTATCATATACTAAAAATATTAGGTTTTGAATTTCGAGTCATATGTGACAATTGTAGTGTATGAACTTTTTGGTCATTCACCTTGACCAGAATTGAACAAAGTAATGATTCAAAACATAGAATATTGTAGAAATTTAGAATTTAGACCCATCTCCTAATAGACATGTCAACCTTTACTTGGACTAATCCTTTGTATTGCATAATATTGAGGGTCTTGTGACTCTCCTCCTTTTTCTTAGTCTGAGTTATATTTTTGGCATTGAATGTTATTTATGGACTTATGCCTCTATTACGTTGTTCTTAGTCCCATTTTTCAATGGAATGGTTACTTATACATCTGAGCAGTTTCTGTAAGGTTCTATATTTTTCAAATAATATCCCCATTTCTAACAACATTTATAGAAGGCGTTTAGATCCATACAACTCATGTCCATATATTATAGATGCATAGACATTTGAACGAGATTCTCTCACTAAATGCATTTACAAAGTGACTAATATAAAAATGCTATGTCCTTTTATGTACCAGGGTATACTTCTATTGAGGGTATACTTTTATGTATTGGGTATGTTCATTCAAAACGACATGCTTGTAACATAGGCCATTATAGAAATTTGAATAATATTTATTGTGGTTAGTCCATTGAAATTTAGTCATTGGTCCTACTCCTAACAAGGCACTTTCATGTTGAAAGTTTTGTGATTGTATTTCATAAAAACTTGTGCAGCTGCAAATCATATCCGTAGAGGTGAGGCATATATCATGCTAGTTAGTGGTACTAAAGAAACAATTATTCCCATTGGTTTGGGTGGTTTTGTTGCATGTTGAGCCCTATCTCATAGAAATTAATATCCCCGGTCTACCTCAAGGCCTTAGGAAAAAGACCGAGATGGATTTGTCATGGGTGAAGGTGTAGGAGTGTTGGTAAGTTTAGAATGACAAAAAAAAATTCTTAGTGTTCTATGTGTTCAATGTTCATTAAGTTCTTGGCCATTGAAAATTTCAAAGGCTTACGCATATTGCATAGTAGATAATAAGACATGTTTGTGTTACTTATTCTTAATATGAAGGATAAATATACTGGGTAAAAGGGTAGTAAGTAATCAAACAGTAGAATCTATAAAATGAAAGCACATGAAATTTTTTAATTTCTGATGACTATGATCGTATCTGCAATTATTTAATCCAGATTTTAATTGGCCTGAACAGGATCATGGTAGGTCTACCTTATGTGAAGAACAAGGAAAAAATTCTTATGAAACTCCTTGCAAAAGAGATCCTTGAAGAACGTTTTGACTTCAAGGAGCTTGCAACCATAACAGAAGGATACATTGGCAGTGACTTGAAGGTAGGCTATCATTACTAGAAGTACATCGACAAATTTATGTTGATGTTATACAAATTTATGAAGGGCAGGAAATGACCTTGAATTGCATGTTGCTTGAATTTAAGTTGTGGTTCAATATAAATATTGCTTGCACCTTTTTTAAAATATCCTTGAATTGGCGATTGTGATAATCTGATATCCAAATTTATATGCAGGTGGTCAAGGAATTTATGCCTTAAAGTCCCTGTAGATTTATTTTACTAGATTCATCGAGAGCATAACTTATGATTATTTTTCGGGTACTCTTTACTCTTTACAATTGAAAGTTGGGACTTTAAATTCAATTGCCATTTGCAATGTTCGGATATTTAGGAATACGATGGAGTGGCAAAAGGTAGTTTTGCTCACCTTATGTAATCTTGTGTTTCAACCTATGAGCCCCTAATTAAGACCGACCTCATTCTTCATGTTTTGTTCAGGTGGAGTATGATTTTCAATATTACACAATGGACATGCTAGCTGATATCCAAGTTCTCATACTCTCAACTGACAAATCTAATATGCTCCCTTACAGACCTAGATCGGATGTGGGTCCCTTAAGTCCAACTCCATTGGAGAAACAACAATGGAAATTGTACTTGAGTATGTCAATCATTTGACCATACCATTGAGGCTGCCATGCAATAGGTATTGCTAAATTAACTTGCATTTTATGGGAATATATCTTGCATGTTATGGCAGTTATGGGAATCAGACAAAGCAATTGAAGTGTGTTTGTATCAATTCTAGCATGCTTTGTTTGTATCAATTTGAACAATATGCTCTCACTAAATGAATTGAAAAAGTGACTAATATAAAAATGCTTTGTTCCTTTTATGTATCAGGGTATACTTTTATGTATTGGGTCTTCTCATTCAAAATGGCATGCTTGTAACATAGGCCATTATAGACATTTGAATAATATTTATTGTGATTAGTCCATTGAAATTTAGTCATTGGCCCTACTCCTAGCAAGTCGCTTTCATGTTGAAATTTATGTGACTATATTTCATAAAAACATGTGCAGCTACAAATCATATTCGTGGAGGTGAGGCAGATATAATGCTAGTTGGTGGTACTAAAGCAACAATTATTCCCATTGATTTGGGTGGGTTTGTTGCATGTTGAGCCCTATCTCATAGAAATTATGATCCTCGGTCTGCCTCAAGGCCTTGGGACAAAGACCAAGATGGATTTTCCATGGGTGAAGGTGTAGGAGTGTTGGTAAGTTTAGAATGACAAACTTTTTTTTGTTAGTGTTTTGCATGTTCAATGTTCATTAAGTTATAGCCACTTGTTCTTCGTTAGGCCTTGTTATTGATTTCATATACCTCTAATTAACTTGAGGAAAATAGACTATTTGTTAGGGTATCCAAAACAAATGTTTGTTATGTTTGTGTTGGAATCAACCATCTTTTAACAAAGCGTTCTTTTGGATTTTTTAATTACGCTGGAGAAGGATGAGAACCTTAGTGGTGAACATGTGAAGGAAGGGTTGATAGGCGTAGTTTCAATCAAAGTTCCAAAACTGGAGTTTGAGGGGAAAACAAAAGTAAGTGAAGTTAGCTTGATGTCTTTAACTTATGTAGAAACTATGTTGATATATATTGTTTTGTCTTGTTTATCACTTCTCTTCTCAAGTGATTAACTGAATTTTAGCTTGTGCAAACTACATTGTTTTAATCTGTGTTATAGCAAGATTTGCCTCACCCTATGCAATCTTGCACAAAAGGCCTTTTTCCATTTCCCTATGCAGACTTATCATCCCTTTTTGTAAAATCCAGAGCTAAAACTACATATTTTTCCACATGTACGCATCTTGCCTACTATACAACATGTGTATACACAGGTTTCTCCACTACAGCTCGCGTACATCAGGATTTGTGCCAGAAAATGAAAATTAATGTCGGATTTCCATGTCACAACAGGAGATCTATGATCCTTGGCCTTCCATATACTAGAAATGTTCCAACTCGGCCCTTCAGTTCCATTTTCAAGGCTATAAATGGGCCAATTCCAAGCTATGGAAAAGAGGGGAAATAATTCAACTTTGAGAGCAAAGTTACTCTGGAGAAATTATTTACTTCATATTGAGTCAGCATCCCTTTGTCCTTTAAGTCTCAACACAGTGTTCAGCCCCCAAGATCTTCCCTTATTGATTGAGAACCTCATTGTTTCTCTCTTATAATCTTGCCTTTGGTGGAGGATTGAAGTGGTGGAGGCCCAGCTGGAAGGAACTTAGTTTCTCGGTTCCAAACCATGCCGACACGGAAGACTGTAACATTTTCACTTCTGTTGATAATTTATTAATAGAAATACTCTTTTCTCGTCCAATTGATATCTCGAAAATATTTGAATTATTATTCCATGGGTGTATTTGTCATGTTTATTAATGGATTATGTTATTGAATGTGGTAACATCATTTATTATCTCCATATGCTTTCTTTGCTTGGTTGTTGAGGACTAGTTGCAGGTGTATTGCTCTAGGTCAAGTGCTCAATGGTGGACTTCATCGAACGTCTGGACGAGGTAGGCATTTTATCTTGTCTTGCTAGCATATTTGTTTTCATAGCATACTTGAGAAGAGAGTTGATTTATGCAATCATTTTCGTCCTTTATGGTTTACGCTATCCATAGAGAGATTTTCCTCGTAACAGAATTGGTGACCATATTGGGGATTGAATCTTCTTTCTTAGGGTTTGGAGTACTTTTCTCCTTAGATGGCTCTTCTTCCTATTTTGTTTCTTGTCGTTTCATTGCTTGACAACCTTTGTTCACTCTAGGTCTGAGTTTTCAGCCTTCTCCCTTGCCTAGCCTTGTTTTTTAAACATATACGGAGTTTTTTCTTTGACAGTCACATATATACGCAGGCTGTCCCTCTGCAAGTTGCATACATATGCTCTGTTTCCTTGAGTAGTCACGTACATCAGCTTTCCTTGCTTGTTTTCTTGGTCTGGTGGTTGTTGGGTGGGATTTGATGTTTGTGGAGCTTTCTTGGGTCTCTATAG
Organism: Picea engelmannii; assembly: GCA_009831015.1. Taxonomy (NCBI): domain Eukaryota; kingdom Viridiplantae; phylum Streptophyta; class Pinopsida; order Pinales; family Pinaceae; genus Picea; species Picea engelmannii. Next base: position 203,694 of record ML791358.1, read on the forward strand.
TGCCTATTAAGTGCTTGTGGGATGAGAGGAAACCTATCTTTGGTTGAATTTCTGGGCGGAGTATTTCTCATTATCTTTTCATTTTGATTGTCCGTGTACATTGGGCTGGGTTTTTTGTTGCTTGGTGTCCTGATTGATTTATTTCTTTCTATACACAGTAGTGTTATATATCAAGTTGCTTTTCAGTCCATAAATTTTCATTTCTATTATATTGAAAATAATAAAAAATAGGCATTTTGCATTGCTTGGCATTTTGATCTTTTGAGTCCTTTCCATTAGCTTAGTGCATGTAATGAAAGATTGCATTTTAACTTCAGAATTGTAGATTTGAAATTGAAAATTGCATTCGTTTTTAGAAGCATATCATTCATTGAAAGTTGAGGTTAGGACTTTGCATTATTTTCATATTTACTTTTCTTGTAGAGTCATAACATCATGAGTTTCACTACCATACCTTTTTGAGTAATCATGACCAATAAAATTAACGCTATAATTTAAAATTGATTAGTCACGATTTTATTTTCTAGGGTGCACAAACTAGCTTAGGATTTAGTGCCTTGGAATAGGATTTTGTGAGTAAACTTCTCCAAGGCAATTAAATCAACATATGTGTCTGACAAAGGGAGTGGAGAAATCCATTGCATAATCGGTAATATCAGAAGGCTCCACTCACACCAGAGTTAATCATGAGTTCACGCAAAGTTGGTTGAAAAGATATCCCCCCGATACCTTCTTAGCGTCAGAGATATTTCTGGGGATCTATTCGTATCTGGGGATCTTGCTAGTGCCTTTACCTCCATGAGAGGCAGCACTTTCAAGGTTTTGGGCTTTGCTACTCTACCCATACGATGGACCTAACTTACGACTGCTCGCATGTGCATCAGTTATACAATCATTTATTATTTTCTTGACTTAGGTGCCACATAGGTTACTTGCAGGGGTTATTCTGCATGTACCCTGGGTCAGATAAGGGTCAGACAATACACAACCTTTATGGAGGATTACCTCTTTGGGCGGATTTGACTGACTGGTTTTTAATCCCATGAGGGCCCTTATAACTAATTATGTTACCTCGGATCTTTAGCAGGGAGTCTCAGGCCCCTCTTGGGTGAGACATACCTTCTTTAGAGAGGGAGGCCACTTTCAACCACTTTACCCCATTTGTGTGCATATTGGTTGTTTGACTTTTTGTGTGCTCTTTGATTACTAGTTGGCCTTAGGATTTGTTTTTTGTCTTTAGAGTCTTAAGTCATCATGGAGTCAGACTAGTGTCCCCGTCGGTCCCATCACTTGATACAGTTACCATCGGATTTCAAGTCTTTGCCTTCTAAAAGGCGTATAGTTATTAGGTGTGGTACACACACATCCACTGTTTAGACTTGTGATTCTACAAGGATGACTACTGAACCTAGTCTTCAGAACACTAGGATCCCTTCGACTCCCACACCCACTATAGTTAATGGCACCCCTTCAACTCTTGCAACCACCATGGTTGTAGTGTCGGAGGCACATATCATTACTATGGCTCGACCTATAGTGAATGCTCGATCTCTTGCCTTGAACCCTTTTAGGTCTCTTGGTCACTCACAGGGCTATAATGTTCAGTCCATCCCTATGGTCTCTAGTCCTTTTTCCTATGGTATGCCGAGATTTAGTTTGCAGTTTTTGAATGCCATCCTAGTTGTTGGCCCTAATTCTAGCATTGGGCTTGGGGGAACTACACCTCCTTATACTCCATTTTCATTTGGTGGTTCTCAAATCCCTCAAATGACTCCTAATATGGGAGGAATTCCTTCTTTTAACCCCGAGTCTAATTCTCTTGCTTATGGGTGGAGCAACCAACCTGGCGGACAAGATTCTTCTCAAGTTCCGTCCTATAACCCTACCTCCTCGGTGTCGATTCTGACCAATACATTTGGCATGATGAATCCACCTCTATCCTCTAGATTCCCACCCAGATGAGGTCAGTTTCACTCTTTTGGCAACCCCCAACCCGGATCCAATCCGACTGGGGGAAAGTTTTATAACCTCCAACAGAAAATTCCTATTGGAATGATTCCCAACCAATATTTTATGAATCATCCCAGAGGAGGGCCTTACAATCTCGAACAGGGCCATGGTGCTTATGAGAACCCTAGATGGGATGCAGTTCCTCAAGCACAATCTTTCCCGGGAGCTTGGAGCTAGATGTCGCAACCCCGTCTCCCTTTTCTAGCCATGCTTAATCTTCCAGACTTGTCTAAGTTTATGAATGACCCTATGATTCATGATCCTACATGGCCCCTCGTCACCACCAATATTCCTTCAGACATTCCAAAGTTCGAAGGTAAGAATGGCGAGGATCCTGGTGATCACATTACTACCTTTCACCTATGGTGCTCCTCGAATTCCCTCAATGGTGATTCTATTCGGTTAAGATTATTTCAACGCATCCTCATTGGGGTCGCTGTGAAATGGTATATCAAGCTACCCAAGGGGGCATATGGGACCTTTAATAAGTTGGTGTTGGCCTTCCTTAACCACATCTAATTGTTTGTTCATTACAATGTTGGCCTAGAACTTTTGTCGACTTTACACCAAGACACCGCCACTCATATCTCGGATCATATCCAGGAGTGGCATAGATGGAAGAGGTTGATTAAGACCTCCATACCCTCGGCCTTTATTTTAGAATGGTTCCTTAAGTATTTGCACCCTCTTATCTCCAAGGATGTTGTTACATCCGGGTTACAACTCAGGAAGAAGCGATCTTTAAATCCCAACAATTAGATCTCATATACGCTCAGTTTGGGATGTTATACAACATTCTTCTGGATGCACTGCAGTCAACTTAAGACCCTAGACAAAATCTTGGACCTCATTTCGATGGCATTGTAGTCTCCACCAATGTAAAATCCGTAGACTCAGTGACAAGCCATTTGAAAGAGTTGTCTCTAAACTAGTCTGCAGGAGGGCCAGCTTTGTCTGCGTCTTCCAATCCCACTCAGTCGGTGGATGTACACTCCGTGCAATCATCGGCAAACCCAAATGGTAACCAAAAACTAGGCAGGAATAAGAAGAAAGGACGTAATAATCGTAAGGGTGGGAAAAATAATAATAAACCCAAGTACAATGGTAATAATGAGAAAACGAATAATAATGTCGAAGAGGGAAAAAGAGAAAGACGTAAGGTGAAATTTCCCTGTAAGCTTTGTATAGATGACCACCTTACCCATTTATGCCCCAAAATTGTGGAATTTGTGAGGCTATTATCTCTACTGCCCGTTGTGATGATGAATCCATTCCCACATAACCAGCACATGGCCTCGTGTTCCTCCAATTCTAGAAATGCGGCTGGTGGGAGTCAAAACCTGTCGTTGCAAGACAACGACCGTTTGTGTATCAATATGGTCGATGTAAAAGTTAATGTAGACACTCGATCTCGAGATTATAGCTCTTCACAAGATATTATTGGTCTAGAATCTCCTCCTCCTCCTCTAGAGACAAATTTACAGATTGAAAAAACAGATCCACTGCCTCATATTCCAAAAGGAGTACTCAAGCACTCTACCCACAATCCAAATGTTAGAGCCACCCAGAACTACTCTATTGTTGAGGACCTGGATCAAACCCCTTGTGCGATGTCAGATTTGGAGGTACTCTAGACGTTCCCTTCACAAAGGAATTCATTATTATCTTCTTTAGGAGCTCTAGAACCCAGTGGCTCAAAAGTTATCAAGTTTGACATCACAGATGTGAAGCCTTACTTGCCTTACCATGTGGCTTTCCAAATCCACATGGAGTACTCAAAGTATACCATCAAACGTGTGGTTTTTTATGAAGGTGTTGCTACATGTGTGATGTCCCTAATCGTTTCAAAATCTCTTAGTTCTCTGAATCTTTATAAGTCATCGAACATGTTGACTGCTTTTGACGGTCATTCCTTCCACCCTCACGATATTTTTTCTGCCTTTCCGGTCCAGTTAGGTGGGAAGACGGTAGAGGTGGAGGTACAGGTATTTTATGTGCCCCTTGATTATAACTTGTTACTAGGATGAAATTGGACCTATGCTATGGTCGTCGTCATATCGTCAGTCTTTCGTACTCTTTGTTTTTATCATGAAGGGAAGATCGTGACAATCAACCTGGTATCCTTTGCGTATGCTAGTCCCAATGCATTTGTTGGACAATCGATCCATGTGATAAAAAATTCTCAGCCGACAACTGAGAATATTGGTGCCAGCATGTGTTCTTCCCTTATGGGTACTTTCGACTTCTAGGCACCGACTCACCACATTTACGCCATGTCCAGTAGGTTCATCTCGACAGGGAGGTCCGTTCCTTTCTCCACTTCCTATTTTAGTGATCTGTGGACCCTACCTTCCCCGACTTCATCTTGTGAAGGTAAGTTGTATGCTGGTATGGCCATGCCACTATCAATAGTAGATATTGTGTATCAGGTTGTTCTTGACTCTTCCATCGACCCCGATCATGTTACCTTGTCGACAGATGAGGAGGATCCCATTCTTAGGCCCGTGTAGGCCACTTCGTTGTCTTGTTCACGTGACTTCCTCGATGAGAATTTTCCTTCGGACAAAGCTATCATCGAAGCCATGAATGGTTCTGACAAACTTTGGGATGATATGCATCATTGCTCTTATTTTATCCCATAGCTTGAAAGAATCAAACAAGTTGATTTTCGATCTACTTTGAGTGAGATAGTCAGTCACATCGTATTTCCACTTGATACGCATGACATTTATGCCGAAGAAAATTTGGCGAGTATTTATCCTATCGTCACGATCGATATCTCTCATACCCTTGACAAGATTGAAAACGTAAATATCGATGCGGATTGTTCGCCAAAATAAATCCTGATCTACACCGAACTCTTCAAGGAATTTCAAGATGTATTTGCTTGATCATATGAAGAGATGTGAGGAATCAACCCTCGTATTGTCAAGCATGAAATTAGAACTTATCTAGATGCTAAACCTGTTCGACAATGTCTTAGAGTTGTTAATCCCCAGAAGTCCCATGCTATTAAGGCAGAGGTGGAGAATCTACTTAATGTTGGCTTCATCTACCCAGTTCCCTTGACTGAATGGGTATCCAATATCATTCATGTGAATAAGAAGCAAGGAACTATCCATGTATGTATGGACTTTCATGACCTGAACAAGGCCTGTCCTAAATACAACTTCCCAACACCTTTCATCGATTGGATTCTCGACGAGTGTGTGGGGAGCGACGTATTTTATTTTATGGACAGATTTTCAAGGTATAACCAAATTCAAATTAAACCTGAGGATCAACCCAAGACGACATTTATCTGTCCTTGGGGTACTTTCGCATATCGAAAAATGTCTTCTGGCCTTAAAAACGTCGGAGCAACCTTTCAACATGCCATGACCTTTTCTTTTCATGATCTTAAGAATATAGTCAAATCTTACCTTGATGATCTCATTGCTCACTCTCATAAGAGAGTAGATCACCCTACGCACCTTTGACTTGTTTTTGAAAGATGTCGTTACTATAGAATCTGGTTGAACCCTCACAAGTGCATCTCATGCGTTAGGTCTGGTCATCTTTTGGGATTTCTAGTTTCTAAGACCGAGATCATGGTAGATCTAGTAAAGGTTGAGGCAATACTTCGATTGCCTCCCCCGTGCACTATTAGACAACTCCAAGGTTTACAAGGGAAAGCTAACTTTCTACGTCGGTTTATAGTCAATTATGCCAATATCACTAAGGGTTTCATGCATCTTTTGAAGAAGGACACCCCTTTTATCTGGGATGAGTGAGCCCAAGAGTCCTTCAATGCTTTGAAGAAAGCCTTGGTATTGGCACCTCTATTGAAGTCTCCTGACTATAGTAGGGATTACTTGATTTATATCACCACATCTGAGGAGACGATTTGTATGGTGTTGGTTTAGGAGGATGATGAGCTATGCGAGCACGTCATCTACTATCTTAGTCAAAATTTAGTCGGTCCTGAACTTAATTATTCTCATGTTGAAAAGCTAGCTTTGGTTGTCGTTCACGCTGTCCAACGTTTGTGTCATTATATTTTACTTTTCAAGACTACTGTGGTTGTCGATTTCAATCAATTTCGATACGTTCTTACCAGGTGTATCATAGGGGGGAAATATAACAAATGGATTTTCATTTTACAAGAGTTTGATCTCGATTTCGCTTCTATGAAATCCAAGAAATCGCTAGTCTTCACGGAGTTAATATATGAATTTCCATGATTAGATGAGGATGTTATCCATGTTGATTAGTTTTTGGATCAACACATTTTTCTCGTCTCTTCATCCAACCCCTGGTATGGAGACATTGTTCTCTATCTTCAAACTTTGAATTTCCCTCAGCATCTCTCACGAGATGACCGACAACGTGTAATATACCAAGCTAATAATTATACTATCGTCGGTGACACTTTGTATCGTCAAGGAATAGATAATATCTTGTGTCATTGTTTAACTCATTGAGAAGTCGAACAGTCCTGAACGATTTCCACAGTGGGGCTTGTGGTGGTCATCTATCCAGGCTTGTGACAACCCAAAACAATTTGCAAGACAGTTATTTATGGCCTACTATATTTAAGGATTGTATTCAAGTGGTTAAGAAGTGTCACCCCTGCCATGTGTTCACTCGGAAAATGTGCTCACATCCATCCCCTCTTCACCCAGTCATTACCATCGGTCCCTTCACCAAGTGGGGGGTGGACTTCATGGATTGCAACCCAACTTCGGCTGGGGGGCATCAACACATTATCATGGTCGTCGACTACTTTACTAAGTGGTTCGAGGCCATGCCTATAGTTAAATCCGATGGGAATATTGTCACCTTCTTCGTATTCAATCAAATTATCGTCCGGTTCAGTATCCCAAGTGAGATTGTCATTGATCATGGAAGTCACTTTCAGAACGAAATGATGAAATAAATAACATCTAACCTAGGGTTTAGACATGGTCATTCTTCTCCTTATTACCCGCAGGAAAATGGACAAGTAGAGGTCATCAACAAGTCTCTCAAGACCATTCTGCAAAAAATTGTCAGCCAGAGTAAGTCTGACTGGCACATTATGCTATATCCCGCACTTTGGGCATATCGAAACTCGGTCAAGACTGCCACCAGATTTTCCCCTTTCCATTTAGTACACAGTTTGGAGTCGATATTACCTATTGAATGCAAAATCCCTTCTCTTAAGTTAACATTCGCGCTCCTACCTGACACTTCCGATCTCGAGCGATGCCTTGTACACCTAGAGAGTCTTGATGAGCAACGTCGAGACACCTCTACAGCTATCAAGGCGAACAAAAGACGTGTCAAGGTCCAGTATGATAATTCTTTCTGTCCTTGGTTGTACGTTGAGGGTGACTTGGTCCTCTTGTATGATCAATTCAAAGAACCACTAGGGGCAGGCAAGTTTAAACCCATGTGGCACGGTCTGTATATCGTGCGACGTGTCTTAGAAAAAGGAGCCTATGAGTTAGAATATTATGAAGGGAATATGTTGGTCGAGCCCAAGAATGGGGTCTACTTGAAATGATATTACGCTTGAGCCCCAAGCTCGGGTGAAACTCTTTGTATACTAATGTAATTTAGTGTATATATATGTAATTTAGTCTTCATCTTTCTTATCGAGTTTTCCCTTGGTTGGAAGATGTCAACGGAGTCTTCGGTCTACTTAAGATTCGCAGACGGAGCCAATCATCATACATGGAACTTGGCTTCCGCCACTTAGGTGGTTTACTCACCCGAGGGTCTACTGGTGTCTTCAGGAGGCGTATGCCTAGGGCCATCCATGAATAATGTGGTCGAATATAGCGTCGTTATAGAACTTTTGCGCGATGCTATCTCACATGGTATTCTCTCTTTAGAGGTTCTCCTGGATTCCCAGTTAGTAGTATGTAAGTTGAACGGTAGTTACCGCATGTGTGATCCTACTTTACTCTGATGATTCCTACGGGTACTTCTTTTAGAACGACAGTTTGATTTTATTACATATTATCACATTCCTAGGAGTTCTAATCATGTATCTGATGCTTATGCTAATTTCTTTTTAGATTGGCATTTGTCACATAACTAAAGCAAAGAAAACCATCTCATCAATGTACACATTGTAAAATATAAGTAAAGCCGAAGATCCCTATTTTATATATATTTCGAAAAAATATGGTGTTTATAGTACAAAATTGGAGCTAATACCCTCAATACGCATATCAACCGGTCTACAATATCCACGAAATCTATGCTTGTGGCGTCGGATGTGTGTCATCGTAAAAAACTATGGCATTTGCGAGATGTCGAAAGAGTCATACCCAAGCTCTGGGATCACCAACCACTTGTCGTTGCATGGCTTCCGGCAGATCCTCTACCTGAACCATGGGAATCCTATAAGTCAAATGAGACAGGTTTCCCTACATGTTTTGTAGGACTCTCTCAGCTTCTCCTTCCGCTGCCTCTTCTCCCTGGTTCCTCCGTCGATGTCGAGGAATCCCTTCCTGCCATCGTGGACCCACCTCTGCATTACACAAGTGTCTAGTTAGTACTTAAACATCATCCAAAAATATTTTTGTTATACTATACAAAAATAAAAATAAAATGAAATATCTAAAACCATTTGACATACCTATGTCATCGTAGGCGGTCCTTGGTGGGAGTGGCATGTCTATATCTCCTCTAAAGTTGATCCCTGCATAGGGATAGTCATCTAGGGAAATGATCTGTCGTTGTCACCAGTAGATGAAATCCTTGTTGTAGGCTGTGGGCACCCTACCTCCCCCCTGTCGTCTCATTACCTCGGTCCACCATGCCATGGCTGGATCACGAGGTCCTCTCAGAAGAATCTTGACTCTAGGTCCCAAACCTGGAACCCACTCGAAGAAGAAACTGCATAAGATAGAGGTAAACCCAAAATTCCTCTTACTCCCCTATTTGCACTCTGTCAATTGGCGCTTCATATTTTCCAGTAGTGAGGTACACCAATCAAATATTGTGGGTCTCAAGAACTGTACTGCATAGAACATGAGCAGCCTCGATGTCTGATGCAACGAGGTCAAACCTGTGATCCTAGTCAACACGAGGACAACAATCTTCAGGCTGAGATTGTTTATCGCTCGGATTGGGAGTTGACTCCCAACCTTCAAAGTCCGTGCTACAGAGTGGGTGTCTATGTACCCCTCTATTTTCATTCCTCTCCCTGCTCCCCATGGTTTGAGGTTTACAACCTCTCCTTGACGTGATAATCCTTTCAAAAAGTAGATATCCTCTACTTCAATCCTCAATGGTTTCCCATCGAGGTTGAAGCTTTCACTCTTAGGGTCCCAGTAACCCACAAGCATCTCAAGCAACCTCACCCAGGCCCTCATCCCTTTGAGTGCCAAAAATTTATATAAGCCACATCTTTTTAAGGCCATTTGGGCCCCCAGATCTCGATCCATAGCAGCATCGATCTCCTTGTGCTCTCTTTCCCTCCATTCAAGAACCACCATGCCAGAGGAAAGTCAAAAATTGAGTTAGCAAGCATAGAAATCATTGATTGTGTGCTTGTACGTGAGTTGCTTCACTTGCAGTCATGTATAAGGTTGGGTATATGTGCCCTATCATTTGCACAGTCGTGTATAAGCCACCGTATACGCGACCCGATAAGAGACAGCTTGTGTACACCGAATTACACAATTTACGCCCTAAATTACTCAATATTTGAAACCTAATTTAAGAATTTAATCCACTGGAAATGAAGAGAAGGGGAAGAGGATTTACCTGGTCTAGATGGTTTCTGATTTTGTCGCCTGACGCTCCCGCAATCACCGGTTGAATCTCGGAGGTATTTTGGTCCAATTTTCACTATTTGGGTAAAAAGTCAAAATGGTGTAGTAATTTTTGGTTTTGTTACTATTTATGAACAATTTTTACCCACTTTCTATAGTTTTGAGCCATTTTTTCGCCTAATGGACTAATACAAAGGTGGATTGAGTTGGTTTTTGTAGTTTTCACCAGGGATTCTTGCGAATTTCAACGTTATGTTGGTCGTTCATCACCACAGGTAGGTATTTTCATTACCCAACATATAGGATAGGTATCCATTCCATCATGCATTGTTTCATTATCCTATAACTATCACTTTTTATGCCTTAGGTACGAACCCATTTGTTATGACATGGAACCTTTCGTCCGCTATAAGTCATTTCATTATCAAGTGGTAGAGACTTACCGAATATGGGTGCCCTAGTTAGATCCCCTACTTCACTTGGTGCCCATGTAGAGATTTTTTCCATAGGACCGGAAGTCCCTCATAGCTAGTACATGACTTTATGTTGAGTCTCATTTCTCACTCATAAATCTGCTACCTTACACCTTGAGGACTCCCAACCGAGTCCAAGTTAATCTCTTTTCCGACTCGTTCAAAAAGCGAAAATATTGTCGAGTGATTTTTCCCTTTCACACTCATTAAATTGGACTTGAAAGGTCATGATTCTTAGTTAATCTCTTTTCCGACTCATTCTCAAAAAGAGAAAAGATTGTTGAGTGAACTTGTGTTTTTCACACTCATAAATTAGATTTGAAATGACATATATTTGGCACAAATTTATCCCTTTTTCACACCAAGTAGACTAAAATACATAAAAAAAGGATATTTTTTGGCGTTAAGTTGTGATTTCATCTCATACCCTCGTTTGCAGTATTGAGCCTATAGTCGGTTCTCGCTTTGCATTATAAATCATTTGCCTCAGCAGTTTTTCATCCTCAACCAAGCAGAGCCTTATTTATATTCTTAATAATTTGACACCCTATACCTAGGAGGGAACATTCCCCCGAGTGTCCATCTCTCACATGCATATCCTTGCATTGAGCATAGGTATGTTCCACTGCTTAAACTAGTTTTTCTTACTTGCAACACTCATTTCCTCCTCTGTATCATAGCATTCATTTGTCTATGAAAAAAAAAAAACAACGGGCATTAAGGGAGTATTATCTTGTATTGGCAGCAGTCGGATCACCTTTGAACAGAGCACAAATTTATTGAGTCCACTTGTCATCATAATTTTGGGATTAGCATGGCCTCAGGAAGCTGAGCTCGTTACAGAGTCTTCTTTACCGACTGGTTACTCTTTCAGTCCCTATAGATAATTTCATTGATGCCTCATGCATCTCATGGTTTCATCATTGAGTCTATGCTATCGAAGTCTTCCATGTGTCTCATGCTCTTGTTCAAAGGAAGTCTATCAACCTGTGTCGGCCACTCCTCAGAATTATTGACTTTGCATGTCGGCCATACCCTCAATTTGTCTCAGAGTTACATGATATTGTAGTCTTATCATGCACCATGGCCCTACTTTCATCATTGGTAGGCAACCTTGAAACCAACAGTCAACATTTCATCATTGGTCATTGACTAGGTGGTTTCCCTTGTGTTCGATGGTAAGACATCTATTCACACATTGGGATTTGTGCAGTGTCTTGGATGACATTAGCCTTATTGGTGGTTTCCTTTCCTTTGTCAGCAGTTTTCATCATTGGCTGCTATTCATAGGGTCTTTTTCGTGTACCACTTGCACTTGGCACATGTGAAAGATGCACAGATTCATTGGTTCGTGAATATGTTCTTCGTCCGATTTCCACCAAATCATGAAGCTTCTACTTTGTACCTTGTGTTGATTGATGAGAGATGCCTTAATTCTCTCCTTTCATTGAGTCTCCTTCCATCGAATTCAACTCATATATTCTAGAAATGGGACCTAGAGTCTTATGAGTATCTTGAGGCTTGCAGTCATTGGTGGAAGGCTCTCTCGCCATCTACAGTTGGAATTACATCAATGTCTCTTGATCGATGGATTCTTCAGGTGTTCGACACCGGCTCCTATATTCACACTTGTAAGAATGTACTTGGTGCCTTGATAACTACTTTCATTATTGGTATGATGTCTCGCGTTTTTTAACGGTATACCTAAATGATTGGTAATCAAATGATGTCTCATTGTGTTCGGCCTCAACTCCTTTATTCACATGATGTATACTTTCACCCTTAGTGGATTGTGTAGAAGACTTGAAGACACCAGTATGTGGCCGCAACTTTCCTAAGTTATTGCTTCATTTTCATTGGACCAGTACCTATATGACTTCAGTGATCATGGGAGATCAGATTGTACTCCATTGTATACAGATATATTCAGATTAGTTTTGAGATTAGTTCTACTGGACCTTGTTCATGACTATGACAAATTTTGGCATCTAACCGCATTTGTATTTGCCTATTCATGGCCACGGGTAGTTGTTTGGTATATTTTGACATGGATCTGCAGTTTAATTCTATTGGCAGCCATGTATGCAAATTCAATATAGAATGTAATGAGCAACTAGTTCTTCCAGTTGGTTCACCGTCACTCCACTTCTGGGTTGTTTATAACGTATTTCGGCCATCACAGATACTCCTCTGATCTCACACATTAGGGGGCATCTGTTATAGAAATATTTTCCTCACCCTATGCAATATTGCACAAAAGGCCTTTTTCCATTTCCCTATGCAGACTTATCATCCTTGTTTTTAAAATCCATAGCTAAAAATACATATTTTTCCACATGTACGCATCTTTCCTACTATACATCATATGTATACACAGGCTGCTCCACTACAGCCCACGTACATCGGGATTTATGCTAGAAAATGAAAATTAATGTTGGGTTTCCATGTCACGACAGGAGATCTATGATCCTTGGCCTTCCATATACTGGAAACGTTCCAACTCGGCCCTTCAATTCCATTTTGAAGGCTATAAATGGGCCAATTCCAAGCTATGGAAAAGAGGGGAAAGAATTGAACTTTGAGAGCAAAGTTACTTTGGAGAAATTATTTACTTCATATTGAGTCAGCATCCCTTTGTCCTTTAAGTCTGAACACAATGTGCATCCCCCAAGCTCTTCCCTTATTGATTGAGAACCTCATTGTTTCTCCCTTATGAGCTTGCCTTTGGTGGAGGATTGAAGTGGTGGAGGCCCAGCTGGAAGGAACTTATTTTCTCGGTTTTGAACCATGTCGACATGGAAATCTATAACATTTTCACTTTTGTTGATCATTTATTAATAGAAATACTCTTTTCCCGTTCAATTGATATCTTGCAAATATTTGAATTATTATTCTATGGGTGTATTTATCATGTTTATTAATGGATTATGTTATTGAATGTGCTAACATAATTTATTATCACCATATTATTGCTTTGCTTGGTTTTTGAGGACTAGTTGTAGGTGTATTTCTTTTGTTCAAGTGCTCAATGGTGGACTTCATCGAGCGTCTGGACGAGGTAGGCCTTTTATCTTGTCTTGCTAGCATATTTTCTTTCATAGCATACTTGAGAAGAGAGTTGATTTATGCAATCATTTCTGTCTTTTATGGTTTACCCTAGCCATAGAGAGATTTTCCTCATAACAATCTGGTAGCTTTATATGAATTGATGTTTTCCTTTGATGGGAAATTGTTCCTAGAAATATCCTAATATTTTATATCTTGGATGTTGATAGACAAGGTTAGGAAATCAAGAGGTGAGGAGGATTGTGGACCAAGTTGTTCAGGAATATCTTACATAGTATTTGAAATGCAATCCTTGAGTTCTAGAATCCATTCTCTCAAAGGATTTGAATGCATACAAGGTATTGTAAAGAAGAAATTGTTTGTATTTAAAAGTATTCATAATTTTTTCTAAGTTTAGTTGTTTTATAATTAACGGCCAACTCTTATTTCCTGTTGATTTGGGGTAATGGAATATTTAAGCACACCCAATAATATCCATCTATATGTTTATAAATGCATGCATGATATATATATATATATATATATATATATATATATATATATATATATATATATATATATATATATATATATATATATATTCAAATATTTCAGACAATTATTTTGAATATCAAGTAACTTCAATTGGATTTCTTTGTGAGAGATTTAGCATTTTCATTATCATTTTTTTTATTATATCGTTCCATATATCCTCTAAAGATTCTCTTGTTTCTTTTTCTAGCAGTTTTTGCAGTCCCAATGCAATCGAGGCTTTTACATGGGAGACCAAAAAACATCTATTGTCAAAGTGTCAAGGAAGGGGAACTAACTTTGTTCATGCAATGGAGCAGATTGTTGAGGTCTACGAGAAGCTAAAGATGGAGAGGTGGGAATACAGCCAAAGTACTATTGATGAACTAGAATTTAATATTGTCATGAACCGGTGCTAGTCCATTAGTGTCGATATTCAATTGAAAACTCATATTTGTTGTAATACTTGACATTTCATATACTATAATTTATGTGTGTTTAAAATTTATATATATGTTTTTACTTTATATTATTTATAAGTGTTGTTAGTAACTAATTAATGTGACAATATTGCATAATTACATGTGTATTAGATGAGCATGAATATTGTATTATTCTTTTTATTAATTTAGACATAATATCATACTAAAAAATTATATTTATTAATAATGAAAATCATTAAAACTACTAAAAAACAATGAAGGACATAAAAAATGACTAAAAATGACTAAATTAGTGACCAAAAAATGAGAATAATAATGAACACACATAAACGACTAAAAATGACTAAATTAGTGACCAAAAAATGAGAATAATGAACACATATAAAATGACTAAATTAGTGACCAAAACATGAGAGATAAGTGACCAAACAAAATGACCAAAATTCCCATATAAAATGACCAAAAAACAACCAAAATTTGCATATAAATGACCAAATGACAATTTTGGTAGTTAATTTCCAATCTCTTATTATGCCACCAAAATTGGTCATATTTAGTTTGGTCATTTATAGTTTGTCATGTGGTCATATATTTGATCATTAATTCCAAATTAATGACCAAATATATGACCAAAGTAATGACCACAAGACAAGCTATAAATGACCAAACTAAATATGACCAATTTTGGTCACTTAATAAGAGATCGGAAATTAGCCACCAATGATCGCCAAATCAAAAGTGGTCATTTATATGCATATTTTGGTTATTGTTTTGGTCATTTATCTCTCATTTTGTACTATTTTATGGAGGAAGATGGAATTACATCATCATCCCCCCTTGATGATAATTTCCATAATTGTCCATAAGATGTGAATAAGAACACACTTTGTCTCATGGATTTGATGAAGATAACAATCACTTCTCACTTAATCATGAAATTGCACTCGAACCAAGTTCTACGAAGAACTCTTGCAGAACACCACAATAGTGTACAGAAACCTCAAATGGAAAATACAACAAAACATGTGGCTATCAAACAATCATTGCAACCATAACTCAACTGATAGTTGAAATAACTCTTGCAGAACACCACAACAATGTACAAAAATCTCAGATGGTCAATACAATAGAACATGTGGCAAGCATACAATTGTCTATCACTCAAGCTGATGGGTGCAATAATACTTCAGTAAACCGTATTACGAATACAAGAACCCTATATATATCCATAGAAATGTTTCCAATAGACAATCTTCACAATCAAAGAACTCTACTAAAAATTACATTGCAAATACAAGACCCAAATGGTATATGCATCGAAAAATGAGCCCCATGGATAATCATCATGACTTTATAGTAGAGTATGTCACTTCATTACATTACATTATTACTGTAATATGGTGCTATGAAATGGAATTTTATTACATTACATTTGATTACAACTTCAAACATCCCAAATAAAGTGGCAAATAGTCTCAAACTTTGTTGTTGTTAAGAATACATTAAAGAGAGGAACAATGTTGGAAACCATTACAATTGCAATCAAATCCTCAATAAATTTCAAGAAGAAGATACTTGCAACTATCAAGAATCAATGTGGAATGACAATATCAATATGCTTAGAAACTCAAGATAGGAACAATCTACAGAACCAAGCTATCCCACAACTCTTCACAAAAAACCCATGTGGAGAAAGTGAAGAAAATAGAGAGCTAATATGCACACAATAAATTCCAATAGTAAAGCATGTAATGATCATGATAATCCCATAAAAAAAATTGAAATTTCTTTTACACAACAAGGGTCGGGGACAACATATAAATGGAGAGCAAAATATGATCAAAATAAAAAATGATCACTTGAAAAATCTAGCCATTAAGCAACTAAGCCTCAAGCATTGGATGGTTTCTTGTTATCAACATGATAAAATGCTAGAGATGCATGCTCATGAAAAAGTCAAAAAACGTCTTCCACATAGGTAGGTTAGTGACAAGTAAAAATCAAGAACAAGAGACAATCTCTATAAACATGATGAAAAAACTAAGAAACTAAACCCTCATGCAAAAGACAAGAAGTTAATGACAAGAATAAACATAATTGTTCTTACCTGTGATGAATTTTGGAAGTAAATTACCTTGTTTATGAGTTTCCACACTACAAAAAAACACACTAGAAATTACCTAGAGCAAGAAACAACGTGGAAAAACCAAGCTAGAAATTACCTTGAGCACTAAACCATCTGTATAGTAATCCCTGCGAGAGAAACATGGTCATACGGCCTAGGTGGAGGGTGAAAGGGATTCCCAAAAAAGAATAGAACAACCAATCATCCAAATGAAACCTCGAATTAGACAGATCTTGCTGCCAATTAGAAGAATCAGAGATCTAAACAGTCAATTTCACCCTTGGGCAGAGAAAAATTGCAGACCAACTGAGTAAAAATGACCCTACAGGTAAGGAAATGGTACTCTAGTAGAAATTGGCCTTCTCGAAAGAGAAATCAGCCTCTTAACAGGAAAATTCATCCTCCAAATGACAAATCAAGGTTCAGATATGCAAAAGAAGGCAATCGTACAACAAAAATGCTAAATATAATGGTCGTATAACATAAAAATGTCATCAGTACGATCTGTATGGACTCGTATTGGAGAGAGGGTTGGATGATTAGTTAGCCATCGAAAATTCACACCCAAAAAAACAAATTCCATACAAAAATACCTCTGGAATCAAAATATATTATCTTCGGAAGAAAAACTAGATTCGGTAAAAAAACATGCGTGGTAAATTACGAGGCCTAAAAGTCCCAAAAAAAATTAGGTTAAAAAAAATTAAATTTCCTAGGCTAAGCTAAGTTAATTAATTCAATTTTGAGAAAACGGAAGCCAAATTTAATGAACCAATATTGGATCTCAGTTGATTTATTTATTTCGAAGACAATGGTGAGGTCATATTGTTTTTAAAAATGCACATAAATGTGAGAAATATGAAAAACAAGGGTTAGGTTTTTGAGAAGAAGATCTCAATCTTGTAGTAAAATGCCTAGATCTAAAGAAGCCTTAATGGCTACTAGATTTGATGACACAACTACAAAATAAGGAGAGACCAAAACAATTTGAAGAAAATGTTGTTGTGTAAAAAATTACTAAAGGAGGTAGAGTATAATAACCTGTCTTGATACCATGTTAGAATATTGAGACATATGAATAAGCATACAACAATATTAAATAGAATAACATTACTAGACTATCCTCATATCCATATTACAACAATATTTAATCATGATAAGATAGAGACAAGAGAAAAAGAGTACACCAGATATACATGGTAAAACCCAAAAATGGGAAAACATCCATGGGAAGGTATTGTCTTCTTTATTCTTTAGAAATCTCCAATCTTACTCTTCAACTCCCCACACATCACACTCCATCTTCACATCATTCCAACATATATGATCACTATGTGATCCTTCATTTCAATGTACTTCATTGGTCTCTCTTACCTCTATTATATACCAAGAGGTATGGAGAAATTATATCTCAAAATATATGTGGGATAAATGTAATTTCACCTCTTTATATAATGAATGGTAACAAGAGTATATTACTTCATGATGCATGTGGGATAACTCTTTTACATAAGAGTAGACATTATTTCCTTTCAAATTAATACATTCCAACAATACCACACAAGTCATCATTACATATTCCAACAATGAGTTTTGTAGCTTGCTCAGATAACACATTGTAACACACCCCATACTCGCTTCTAGGCATATGTCACGAAAATTCAACCTCTGTCATATATTGAATTTTAAAATTTCCTTTAACTTGGTTTATATCTTCCATAATTAACACTTTGTTACCATTAAATTATTATGTGTAACATGCCTTTGTTACCATTCTATGATAGACCCCGACCTCTATCCAGACTTTGATACCACACTGTAACAATATGCCCTACATATGAAACACATATGCAGTCCTGACAACATATAATTCCATGCATAACTTATATTTTTTAGAATTTAATGGATGTGCTCATTTAACCATAGACAATATCACTATTGTCACCCAACCATAGGCCGAAGCCACCCCTTAGCACCTTAACCTTGATAGAGAATCATTCCAGAAGCAAACCCTAGGATAGATATCCAAACAAAGGTGGGGCGTCTTTTCTCCAAGGATAGCGCAACAAGCAAGAGTAACAAGAGCTAATCGGAGAGTCCAAACCATAACCAAGAGAGAGTCCAAGCCAAAACAAAAATCTTCTAGTTCCAGCAGCTGCAACAACAACTCTTCTCCAAACTTGCACACAAACTGTCCAACTGCAGTGCGCATAAGTGTGCTTCTGCAGTTCTGAGAATACTGGCCATAATGAAGACTGGCCTCCTGTATTTATAGTATTTCTGGCAGACTGTCTGGGCCGACTTCTCATTCTGGCTACTAATTCTTTAGTATATAACATTTCCTTTAGCCGACTTCTTCTCTTTGAGGCTAATAACCTAATACAAGTCGTTCTCTTGATCCGACTTGTCTTCTAGGGTTATTAACCAATCAATTAGGGTTTCTTCTTGCTTCCCAAAATATTCTATTCTCATTAGGTTTACATGTGGAGATAAATACCTCCCACGACTACCATAATATCAACACTCCCTCCTAGCTAGGGAGGTATTGAAGGTAATGGTCTTGAGCACAAACATACCATTCACCCGGTAGCTGTTGAGTCCATTTTTGTGCTTCCACAAACCATACTTTTGCCTCTTTATTTGCCATTTTTCCTTCATTTTATCCCACATTTCTCATAAAATAGCCTATCCAAGGTATATTTGTCATCCTTTAACTTCAGAATTGAATTTTC
>ML791358.1:230869-247822 GCA_009831015.1 Picea engelmannii
AGATTAAGTTTTTGGGTTATCTCCATAAAAGATAAAAACTATCTCTAAAATCCATATACTTTGGACATGCCTCTAAGTCTTACAAACACCGGATTGATAATAAATGCACTCTAATTTACTTAGGTAGATCCAGAGCTCAACAGTAGCATCAACATAGTCATATAGATTATCTCATGATTAGATCATGAGCACCATCATCACTATCAATTTCATCAACTGCATCATCTCTCGAAACCATACTCCATCTGAGTAATCATACATGATGTTGGATAAGTCACTCACTTCACAGAGTGACACAAGAACCATTCTTCTAATGCAGACATATGTCCTAGAAGAATAAATGTCCTGGATAATTTTCAGTCTGGGGAATCTCTGTCCATTGATCATCCATCTAGTTGATAATCATTTCCAACACTATTGATAGTCTTCAAGGCAATCAGAACAATGTCATTCAATAGAACACAATTGTGTCTATCCATAGTAGTACACAACTACAATCCAGTGGTACACTACCACACCAAGTAGCACATAGATACCTGATCAGTGACATATAGTCACAATCAGTGGAACACATCCACCATAATAGCATACATCTATTGTCCAAAGACATACAGTCTCCATGACAATCATGTCATCTGATATCAACCTGCACATAAAAAATTGTTATGATATAAACTAAATCATTTGGGCCATTCTTCCACTCACATATGTGAGATATGGAAGAGCATATTCCCTCAGAAGGTAAGACATCAATGATGATCTATCTGGACTATTCCTCTCAAGCAAGGAGGAATAATTGTCCCGATTTATGAGCCTATACCATTCACCTATCTGGGCCATTCCTCCGGCACTAAACAAAGTGCAACCTGGAGAGAATGAATATGCCCTAGGGAATTCCTGTCCCTGATTATTGAACCTAGACCATTCACATATCTGGTCCATTCCTCCGGCACTAAACAAAGTGAAACCTGGAGAGAATGAGTCTTCCCTAGGCAATGACTGTCCGAACCATTTCCTAAGGAAATGATTGTCCTGCACCAACCTCCAAAATGGACCATTCTTCGAAACTGCTCACAATTGTGAGCTTCGAAAGAATGATTGTCCGGTGAGGCGGACCAATCTCATTGACCACTACTAAGAGTGACCGTCAAGAAGAGAGACTGTCCTAGACCATTCCCCCACACTGTCCACAAGGGGAATCGTTTTCTATGGTACATCAACAATCCATCGAACCATTTTCATTATGAAAATGATCGTTCGATCTGGACCATTTTTCGAACTGGAAAATGTTTGTCCATCAGAAATCTCAAACCACTTTCCGAACTGGAAAGGAACTGCTCATACTGGACCATTTTTAGAACTAAAAACTGACTGTCCATAATTCAATAACACATCAGTTCTCCCTCCCAACCTAGGAGTCATCTCTTCCTTTTTCAATAAGGAAGTCATCTCCACGAGCTCTAGCTTGAGTACACAAACTCTTTCATCTTGGATAGAAGATTTACCAAAATGTCTGCTTATCTGCTCATCTTGTGGAGATATATATTGGAGAACCACTTTCTCTTTTCTGGATGATCTCAATGTACTTCGGTCTTTCTGGAACACTGGTTTTTCTAAAGGCTTCATATAGCTATGATCATTATAGTATATCATTGTTGGATTCATATTTTGTTTTCTACTAGCTCATAACATCGTGGCAAGACTCAAACTGGAACATATCCATGTGGGACTTCTTCTGTCATCATGAGAGTTTTTCATGGATTAGCAATCCATCATTATGTACTTCAGAGTAACCATTCTGATTTTTATCATAGAAGGTTTTCACCATGCTTATGTTGTGCATGAGAAGCTTTGCACCAAGTTGTTTGAGTCCATACAAAATATTATTTTCATCTGCATACAAGGGTCTCTTTCTGGTATACCTCAAATCCTTGAGGTTTCTCTACATACTCTCTTTGTTCAATTATTCTGGAGAACAGCCTTTGTATTCATTTGATGTCAACTCCAACCCATGGATATTGTGGATGATATAATGGCTCATGTAGAGGTATGCCTGGGTTACTGGAACAAGCAATCATCATAGTCTTCTCCCTCCATCTGGGAGAACCTCTAGTTCTAGATCTCGCAATACTTACATTCATGAGTCTTCCATACATTGTTCTTGATCTCAACTTTCATTTCCTTTGCTTGATTGATTTTAGTGAGTTCAGATCAGGCTGGTAGTCTTGTGATCCTCGATACAATGACTGGTTGTTCTGACTTTTCTTTCTCTCTTGGAATGTTCATGTTCCTCCTAATGTTTCTCTTTAGCTTTTGGGTCCATGGAGTTTTCTATAGATTCCATGCCCTAAAGATTCCAACTTCTTTCTTTCATCATAGGATCATGGATGTGGATGGACAACCAGGGATGCTTTAAGGCTTATTTTCGAAGAAGACTTCTTCTAAAGTCACTTTGAACACGTGTTGTTTTTCATGGTTGCTACCATGGATAGATACTTCATCATCTTCAATGGATCATATTATTTAGGATTAGCTCCCTCCTAATCCTTTCCATGCATGAATGCATGCTCTTCTTTTGGAAATATATAATCGACTCCCTCCATCTAGGAGAGTCCATGCTTTTGTCTGCATCCTTATTGCCTTCTACAAAGTGTCACAAATCTTTTTCCAATTTCCTCTTGATTGCTAACTTCTTTCTATCTTTATTTCTTCTAGGTTTCTTCAAAATTGATTCTGATTTTAGCTTATCTTGTAGTTGTTACTTATGTAATAGCTTCCACATGAGTTGTTACCAGGGGTTGTTGATGTACTTCATCCTTTCATGTGTATTGCATGACTTGTAGTCATTGTGATAGCAAGTCCTTATTTCGTTGATCTTCCATAGGTGTAGTTTCTCTTTGAACATGTTATCTTCTAAGAAATAGACATGCAAGATATGTACGGAAAACATGGTATGTACAAGAACTATGAAGAGTATTATTACCTTGTCTTAGAAGAAGAAGCTTGTTTTGTCCTGCTTGGCTTTCTTTGAGGGTTCCCTTTCTTCTGAAACTAATGCTTCATGTGTTTCCTTCCTTTTCTTTAACTCAGGACAATGATTCTTGTAGTGACCATACTTTCGACAATTGAAGCATTGTATTATTGACATATCTTTCTCTTGATTTGGTTTCTTCCTGGAGCCAAAATTCTTTTTATTCCTGAAATTCTTGAACTTTGTTGTGAAGGCTTGATCATCATATTTATTTTTGGATTTCTCTTTTGCACTAATCCTTGATTCTTCTTGTGCATAGTAAGTCCAAAGTTATTCAAAAGTAGGATACTCCTTCCTTGCATTCATGCTTGCAGAAAATGCATCCCATGTATTGGGAAGACCATTTAGTACTATATTTACCAGTTCCTTCTTTGATATGATCTCTTAAATAGCTTGTAGTTGATCTCTTAACTGAGAGATCCTAACAAAGTATGATTTTATGTTGTCATCATCATTCATCTTCATGTCAGGGAGCTCATTCTTCAAACTCATTACTTGTCCAATGTTTCTGAATGAGAAGATGTTTGTTAGGGAATCGTACATCTTCTTAGATGAATCGAGATGGGAGATGTAGGGTATCAAGTGGTATTTTATATAATCCACTATGATACTCATGGCATTGATGTCATTGTCTTTGAACTTCTCCATACATGCAACGTTTTGTGGTTCCTTTTCTTTTCCTTCTTCAAATTCTGGTTCCACAATCTTTCCTTTCACGATATCCAACACTTTATTCTTGGCAAGGATGAGATCAATCCTTGTCTTCCATACTCTGAAATTAGAAGCCCCTTCTAACTTGTTTTCTGACTTCATAGAGTAAGTCATGTCTGTTTTGACTTGGTCAACCCTAGATTTGACCAAAAACTCAAACATGACGTCTTAGCTTGTTAAGAGTATCAGTAGATGCGTTAGGCTAGGGTGCACTAGTATTCCCATAAATTTGGTCAATCCCTTCACTTAAGGTGCCTCAACGAGAAGGTTAGGGTTTCGTTGCTGCAACAAATACTGGTTGCAACTGCAACTGCAACTGAGAAAATCCTCTCAATCTATATTCCAACAGTTAGATTGTCCGAAGATAGTGTGGGCCCATAACCTGTTAGAATATAATGGATGTGCTCATTTAACCATAGACAATATCACTATTGTCACCCAACCATAGGCCAAAGCCACCCCTGAGCACCTTAACCTTGACAGAGAATCATTCCAGAAGAAAACCCTAGGCTAGATAGCCAAAAAAAGGTGGCACATATTTTCTCCAAGGATAGCGCACCAAGCAAGAGTAAAAAGAGTTGATCAGAGAGTCCAAATCATAACCAAGAGAGAGTCCAAGCCAAAACTGAAATCTGCTAGTTGCAGCAGCTGCAACAACATCTCTTCTCCTAACTTGCGCACAAACTGTCCAACTACAGTGCGAACAAGTGTGCTTCTACAGTTCTGAGAATACTGATTAGAATGAAGACTGGCCTCCTGTATTTATAGTATTTCTAGCAAACTGCCTGGGCCGACTTCTCATTCTGGGTACTAATTCTTTAGTATATAACATTTCCTTTAGCTGACTTCTTCTCTTGGATGCTAATAACCTAATACAAGTCATTCTCTTGAGCCGAATTGTCTTCTAGGTTTATTAACCAATCAATTAGGGTGTCTTCTTTCTTCCCAAAATATTCTATTCTCGTCAGGTTTACACGTGGAGGTAAATACCTCCTGCAGCTACCATAATATCGACAATATTAACATGTGTAATTATAAACATTCACAACATGATATAATTAAGCACATATAACCACACATTAATCAACATAAAGAACACTTATCTTTAATGAAAACACTAACTGGATATAGATCTCAATCGTTCCACCTAGCCATATAGACTATTGTTCTATCTCTCTCAACAACAGGTCACCCCCAAGCTAAGGATATGACTCCACCAGGGAAAAGGCTACCTAAGACAACTAAGGTCTCATAGTCAGAACAACAATGCTAGTCCAATGTACCAAACTCTAGAAGCAATTTCAACCTATAGCCTCTCATTCCCCATCAACCTGCACAAACCAAGGAAGTGTACCCCCTTCTCTGCTCTGTAATCCCTTAGGTTGTCCCACTTCCCTTCCAAATCTCCAACACAAGCCAACCAAGAATTCTCAGAGCTATGTGGCTCCAACAAATCTAGTTTATATAATGGAGTCTCCAGGAACCCTCCAGGCTTCACACCAAGGGAACCTATCCCAAAAAATTTCCCCTCCAGGGCTCTAGCCTTCTCTAAGGCAACCCAAGAATAATTATTCACCCAAATCCACCTAGGATTCTCAAGGTTCACAAAGTAATAGGGTTATTGTGGCTCCTTAATTCACACCTATTGATGTTAGTGGTAGCATCAGACATGTAATTCCACATGGGTCTATGTGTCTAAACGTGTGGAAATTGTCCAAATCTTTCTACTCTTGAATTTACTTTAATTAAAGGAATTATTAAAGTAAATTGCTTTTATTTAATTATGCAATTAATTAGTTGAGTTATTTAAGGAAAGTGCTAAAAGTACTTAGAATGTAATCTTAGCATGCAATCTTCGCATGCAATCTAAATCTCAAGTGAGATTATAAATAGATTATAAATCATGATTATAAAAGCAAGGCTAGGATGAAGGAGGAGACACATTCACATAGAGATAGCAAAGAAGAAATTTTGCTAGTGTGGAGTCATTCGAGAGTGTAGAAGAAAAGAAGGAATTTTGCTTAGACTTGACAGACTCAAGGAGATTCAATACTTGAGAGCTTGGATCAAGAAGGACTTTGATTCAAGGAGATCTTGGATAGGGAAGAATAAGGACTTCCATCTAGAGACCAGGTCAAGGAGAAGAGAGAACATAGGCTTATATAGGTGGGTTTCAGTCTGAGGAAGACGTAGGAGAGTGTCAGATTGTATGGAGCTTGTCATATAAGTTTTCTATACCGATTCACAAGAAAGAGAATCATGTATGCCTCAAAAATCATGTTAGAACTGGTCGTACAATAGGTCAGACCTTGCTAGGTTAGTCTACAGTTGTGTTTCTCTCAGTGGGCCATTATCCCTATTACGAGTGCTTTGATTTTAGCATAATAAAATCTTTCTAAACACTGGTTTTCCCTTCAGGGTTTTTTCTAGGGGTATCTACCCAAAAATATTGGAGTTTATGTGTGCTTGATTTGGTTTCCTTATTTATGCTTTTGTTGCATGTTTAGTTGATTACTCAATTGTGCTTTTAGTAGATAAAGTGATTTTGTTTTGAGCTAATTGTTGGATGTTGAGTAAGAGAAATTTCAACATGGTATTAGAGGATACCAAGGGTAGAATCCGTTGGAAAATCAACAACACCCAACATCCCCTATCAAGAATGGAAAGAATGAATGATGAGAATGGATAAATTTTCCACTAAGTCCAAAGTTTATATATGCATGTTCCCTTTTTGACAAGTGGCACTCAAAGAACTATTTGTTGACCGCGTGGGAACTCATCCCCCCACTTGAGAACTTAGGATAAAATCATATGAATAATGACTTAGGACTTGGGAATATAATATTATAATCCTTGGCTTATCCCTTTTCCTTATGCCCTTAGCCCCCTTTCCCTCTCGTGGAGTCCTAGCCCCCCATACTCTTTGTCTCACTTGGTTTGCGGTCGTGATGTATTTTATTGATGTATATGAGTGTGATTACAATTTACAATGCTACGTTCATCATCCTTTCTTCATACAAGCGCTCTGGCCTAATATCACATAGGCACTCTGACACAAAACATCTTGGCTCACCAGCCTATAAAAACTTATGTACGTATACACATTTACAACCTAGGGATCAACTTGGGGGTATGACATGGAGCCACTACCCTAACCTCATATGCTAATGTTTGTGTATTATGTAATGAGTTAAACCTCACCAAACCTTGAACCTTCAACTATCCAACAACCTCATGACACCAATACCAATTGGGGAGTTGATTTTACACCAAGACATACATACAAACCCATCAATTTAATTGGCAACCTCAATTGCATTGATGATCATTCCTTACTAGAGTATGATTTGTCTTAAGTCTTAATTGGGCCTTCAACCCTTGGAGAAGAGGTTGAAAAAACACCACCATAAGAACAATTTACCAATGATGACCCTAGGCCAAAACCTTGTCAAGGCTGGGCTTTGCGAGGTTTGCATGTCCTGCTTCTACACAAACCCTCTTATTTTGTGTTGGAGATGATAAATTTGACTTCCATATACCTAGTAACTCCTCTTGCGTAAAAACATTGAGTATCCTTCCATATGACTTAAAGGCTCCAAGTAGAAGTCTAAGATTTCCTCCTCCTCCATCCCTCATCATTCCAACCTCTCATTGGCAAAGACTTACACATTGGGTAGAGGGAACTAATGGGTGTGTTATTGACACATAGATAATCATAACAAAGGGATCAACCCCTCCTTCATTAGTTTTCTCACCTAATTGTCCCTCCTAGTGATGTGAATCAAATAATCGAGACCAAAAAATGGAACCAACCCCTTAGTCCAAGTCAAATGATGCAATGAATTAGTGTTATGTGAGGGCCTGTCAATGTCAATTAACAAGATGGATAGAAATAAAAAAAAGAAAGGAGAAAAGAAGACACTCTTTCAACTTCTAAGATCCTCAACTAGAAAATTCAAAAAAAGAATGCATCTCTACAAATGAGTTAATGCAATCAAGATAGTATTCAATATTTGATGCACAAAATTTATAATTAAATTCAATAAAGAGTTAAAATTTAAATATTCAACCCTTAGTTTTTCCAAATCAAAATGTTAAACATCATACTTTTCTAAATCAAAATGTTAAACATCATACTTAAAAAGAAATAAAATTGATTTTTTTATTAACAACACAATTATTTTATTTATTTAAAAAATACAATAACATTAATTAGTGAAAAACAATCCAATAAATTTGGACATTTCTCATTATAAATAAATTTGTGAAATAATATTGTATAAGCCAATATTAAGATGGGAAAATAATGCATGTACCCATCCCACTCTAATATGGAATTATACGCATCGTGTCCCACTCAACCGGAGTAATACGAAACCCTCCATGACACCACATCAATACAAAATAGATTCTCAATTTTCAATGTTGAGAACGAACGACTCCAAATCAACTTAAAGTTAATGGGATTCAATAACGTTGTAGGGCCATCCTCTTCTCTCCATGTCTAGATGCATTGCATTTAACTTGATGTTACAAGAAAGCTTCCCTAATTCCAATATGAGATTCAAAATTTTGTTGGCTTTTATCTTAGGTGAGTGGTTTAATTTGCAAACGTTAAATCCCTTGCATGTGAATATTATGTCTTTGCGTAAAAAAAAAAAAAACAATTAAAGTATTGAAATGGGTTTATGAAGTTAATAGTAAGATTTTTTTATAATGGTTTTAGATAGTATCTCAATTAGGTGGTTAAGAAGAGAAGTTGTTATTTTTTCCATTTAGTTTCAAATTCTTTGTATAATACATTTCCTCTTCATAGGTTGATTGGGGTTGGTAAGTTGTTATTAATTTTACTCTCACTTAAGTGTTTGAAGGTGAGACAAGATGTTTCTAAACATTGAAGCTCAAGGGGTTAGCTCAACTAGTTGTGCCCAATTTTGTTGGTCATTTGGATAGTTTTGTACTAGTAGGTATCTCAATTGAATCTCCTTGGGTGAGGTGCACTAGTCTACACTGACAAGTTTACTAGGATGTCATCCATGAAGGTGGGGAAACATTCCTTGGATTTCCCCACAAGGTTTTACTTGGAAAAAAAGAAGACATTGATATATACCATGCTTCACTAGGCCCAAACTAGTGGGATTGGTTGAATGAAATATGTCTGACACTATTATTGATGATGACGAAACTAATCTATCGTGTGGTAGGACTTAGTGATGAATCCCCGAGGAAATGATGTAGATGTGTAGCTTATATAACAGAACTTTTCATATGCTTTGAGAGGTCTATTGTGAATGTAGATATATTACTGACTAAGGATTCGACCTTTCCATCATTAGTTTCACCGCTCGATCCCCCCTCTAGGGGGGTTGAATCTAATCATTTAAACCAAAAAAGGAATTTAGCCCCCTTGTCCAAGCCAAGTAACGCTATGTAATAAGCATTGTTGGAGACTATACCAATGTCAATTAGTGAGGTGGATAGAATAAGGAAGATAAAAGACATAAATAGTAAGACTTCATCCAAAAAATTTAGCATAAAATGTGTCTTCCTAAATGAGTTAAAGACCCAAAGTCAAAATTCAACTTTTAATGTGTAAAGTTTGTAATTAGGTATTTAGGCTCAAAATAGTCAATTGGGTCTAGATTGGGTGTTTAAGATAAGAACTTGTTTCTGACATGTTTGACACTTGTGGGTCTATTGAGACTAGCAAGATACCAAAACTTTACTCTCATTTAATTGCTTGAGGGTGGGACAAGATATTTCTAAAAAGTAGTCCAAGGGATTAGCTCAACGTGTTGTCACCAACTTTGCTAGGCATTTGGCTAGTTCCATGTTGGCAAGTGCTCGGTTCAAATCCCTCTAGATAAGGTGCACTAGTCTACACCAATGAGTTTATTAGGAATGCCAACCACGAATATGGGGAAGCATTCCTTGAATTTCCCCACAAGATTTCTCTGGAAAAAAAAATATTTAGACTCAAACATTAAAAATTGAATATCTAACATTAAAATTAATATTTAAACAAATTGTTTCTTAACACAACACAAATAAATTAACACACTTTGAAAGAATAAAAAAAACAGATTTAACTTTATATTTAAGATTTTTAAAATCAAAATATTAAATATCATATGGAAAAAATACAATTATATTTTTTTCTATAAATAATAAAGTTATTTCAAATAACAAATAAAATTATGATAAGCATTGAATATCATAAAACATTTTTTTAAAACATAACTATAACACTTAAATCCCAAATCCTTAAATATTAAAGCTACTTGCAGTTTTACTTTATGATTTTGTTTTGAAACCAATATATAACAAATGTTGCATGGCAGCTTAGTCCCTACCATGTAGGTTTTGAAATAATATGAAATCAAAAACCATATTGCTTTCAATGATTTCCTTGTATCAAGTTCTAACGCCCCATAATCTGAAATCTTAATTTTCTCAGGTTGACTCCCACAGTAAAGCCTCAATACTGTAATTAGAATTTGTGAGTATTATGTTGGATAGTCAAGTAAAAGCGTCTGTGAGCATCTAATCGGACCCCTCTTTGAGATTATAAAAATTTGTGTCATTTTAACTCCCTTGGATGCACGCAAACTCCCATAGTGGTTAGTTGTCGCCCCTTTTATTCACACTTACACATTGTTGCTTTACATTTTTTTTTACTGTTAATGCCATTAATGCCATTAGATTCTGATCCAAATTGTTTTTAATAGAAACTTTACTTTACTTTAATAGCAACTTTAAAGTCTTTTATTTGCAAAGAACAAAAGTGGATTGCAAAGAACAAACTTTAAATATGGCAAGACCGTAGAGTTGAACTTAATATAATAACAACGATAGGGTTGAACTTAATATAATAACTAGAAATAGAGGGGTGGGTTAAACTAAACCAGAATACATCAATGGCAAGACCGTGGAGTTGAACTTAATATAATAACAACGATATGGTTGAACTTAATATAATAACTAGAAATAGAGGGGTGGGTTAAACTAAACTAGAATACATCAATGGCAAGATCGTAGAGTTGAACTTAATATAATAACAATGATAGGGTTGAACTTAATATAATAACTAGAAATAGAGGGGTGGGTTAAACTAAACCATAATACATCAATGAAGAGACTAAATTAGAAGTTGGCACATCAACTCATCGAAGATCCAACGAGCTGCTATATGAACATAAACATATTTCCACGCAACATAAATCCATATGACCCTCTCAAATCCAAAAAACATAAATACAGATGACCCACACAAATCCAAAATGTAGGTGCCATTATAATTATATAAATAGTGTAAATTCATTTCAATTTTAAAATTATTATAAAAAAATTGTTTATTCCATGAAACATTATCTTATGATTAATAATAAATCATGTCACTTTATCAAAATCTCAATTTATGTTTTCATCAAAGTTTGGTATGAATTAATAAATGAATAGCGAATTGGTTGGTTGGGGCCTTCATTGTTTGCATGAGGACTACGTTGCAGCAACCACATGCATACCCTGTAAGTTTCCCTTATTGTTGTTCAGTAAAGACAAGACGATGTCTTTGCAGGGAGTTAATGAGTTGGGTCGGCATGTGGCTAGCGACTAGGCACTACATAGAGAGAAACAAGTTCTCTACCGGACCTTCTATAATTATCAGGCTTTTCGTAATTCTCAAGATTTTCGTAATAATGGTTTCTTTGGTCAGATTCATAGGTGCTTTCTTCAGGGTCTCCTGCTTTCTTTGGATCTATTTTTCATGACATTCCTGCTCATAATCATGTTGTTTTTCTTCACAATATTTTCCTTTGTGGTGACAAACAAAGGGGTGGGGAAGATGGCATCAGACAAGGGAAACAGAGATCCTCTGGGGAATTAATGGCTGCAGAAACTGGTCTAGAATGTAACTCCAAATTAGTAGGCTTCCCTTCCCCTCTGGGGCCCTCACGAACATTGAGAACCAGGATGGGAGGAAGTCAGACTGGGTGTGACCACCCAATAGTAAGCTTTAGGCCTGCATGAACGAAGATGCTATGAAGCCAAAACTACCCTTCTTCAGCAATTTGGAAATGTACTTGGAGTAAAAAATATGGATATTTTTACGAGGTTGTCTGAGCTATTTGTATGCCAAGTTTGTAGTGGTATGTATCTTGGATATAGACAACCCATTGAAGGGGCTTGCGCCTTGGTTTTACAAGGGTTCTTTCGGTTCCCTCATTATGACCCCCCGACCTCGAATGGTACTAGGTTATTACACAGGTTATGCTAAGAGATTATGTATTATGGTTCTCCCTTTAAGATATCCAGTTTATTCCTGAGTGGATATTATCCTGTGAAGCAACTTCTATTGCTATGCTTGTTCTTCTTTGGTTAAAACCAAAGATGGAAACCATGCAAGAATCATAGGGAATGGCATGGTAGGAGCGGAGTTAGGGTTTCAGAATAGCTACAGATGGCCTTGGAAAAGATGTGGCAATGACCATTTCGTTCAAAGAGCCAACCTGCATGGTTCAAAAATCTACAATACTCGCTATGTCAACAACGTGCTTCAGTGTCTCACTTACATGCTTCCTCTCACGAATTTTTGCCAGATAAATAAACATTCTTCTATATGTAAGCATAGATCTTTAATTTTTTCAAATTTCATAGCTGTAAATGTAGAATTGCCTTTTTCCTTTTCATTCTTGTTCTAAAAAATTCATAGTTAAAACCCTATAATTTTGTGAAATTGTCTTTAAAGATCGTAGCGCAATGTTCAATCCTGAGAATTGTGCGTTGTGTTTGTTATCCGAGTTGTTTATAAAGTTTCATGTGTCACTAATGATGTTTCTTTTATCATAGATTGATGATTCTTGTGTTGTGCATTGGCATACAGAAAATAAATTGACTTTAAATTGAAATAAAATGGAATTTGGTGTCACTGGTAAAATACCTTGCTTTTTTTTTGCTTTCGAAAACATAGTAGGGAGAGGGTTGTGTTGTAGTTGTATATGGTTCGAGTTTCGTACATTGTAAATATGCCAATGACTAACAAGTAATTTGAGAATAGTTTTGGGAATACAACAATGAGGCAGTGAGATGGTGAGGATAGGGTTGAGGGAAGCAACATGAATGTGATAGATCAACATTCATCAGCTGATTTATTTATTGACACTCTGCATAAGTGTTAATATGACCTCGTCATTTTGAGAAAAAACTTCAATAAGTCGTAGGGTATACCATATTGAAAAAATTGTATTATGTCACAGGTACATAAAAAACAAGGTCACCAAGCAACAAGTTGGAGCATAAGAGTTCTAACTTATTAGCCAATAGATTTTTAAATAAAAACAATTAAAATATTACAAAACAATAACTATTATTCTTTACCTATATACAACTTTGATAATAAAAAAAATATTTTTAATCAAACCAAAAGTAATTGAAAGTCAATGATGAATCTATCAGTCCTGACCTAAGTTTTTAGCTTCCAAAATCCCCAACCCCAATTTCATATGTTGGATCACATAATGGATTCACATAAATCGACTTCTCCCAATTTCACCCATTGGATTACATGATGGATTCAATAAATCGACTTCTCATTTATTCTTGCTAATTCATTCATGCCTTCCTTAATTAGACACGACATTTATAATAGTATATTCAATTAACAACAATAAAAATTCCATCCAATCAACATGGTATTCATAAATTAACAAGAAGGGTTGCGTAGCAACAAGTCCCTTCGAAGAAAAGGAAAGAATCTAGTATCGTTTGACTGGACTCCGAAGCTGTGTTGGGTGTTCTTCATGATGATATGAGAACGATTGCAATCATGTAGTTCCTTGCAGCTCTCTATTCCAAAACTCTTGGTCATATTCCTCGTATTTGAAGCTTCTAAATGCTGCAGGATGCTCTGCGTCAGTCAATGGCATTGGAGGAGCGATCACTGCATCAGGAGAAGGACAGTAAAATGTCGGAATTGAAATGCGTTCTGTTGAAGAGTTCACAACAACATGATGCAACACACTCATGTATCTTTCGTTGCTCAGAACCTGCATTCCAACGTCAACTATTTTGAAGTCACACACCATGGACAACATTAGAATTCAAGCAGAGGATGGAATCTGTAATTGATGGAAAGTTAAATCAGAAGGGGAAATTAATTAGAATGCACGCAGATTGATGGAACTTGTAATTCATCACCGATGTTGATAAAAAAATAATTTGGAATGGGGTTGACAACAATCCACTATCCATTATTGAGCACTTGTAAACTGAGCATCTCATCTTGAAGAAGAAGAGTGAGGACCATGGCATCTGAATGGGCGGGTAAACCGAATGTAATCTCAAGATTGGGGCACTTGGGATAGTAATTTATAGCCATGTGTTGCTTGTGCTTTCCCAGTGCTTTGTTTAGGAAGTCAGCTTCCAGTCCCAGGCTCTCCGATATTGCCTCTAACATCTTCAAAGCAACTTCCCTTACCTCTCTACAATATAGGCTACACACTTCTCTGCCATATTTATCAAAAATATGTGTTAGCAACATTATTGAAATTCAGAGTGCATCTAATCGAAGTTTAAATATTGGAGGGTGAAGAAAAAGGGAAAAAGGAAAGGTGTTTGATCTCTTCGAAAATATTTTATTCAATATTTCTTTTAATAAGGAGTTGGTTTCTTTTAAATGAAATCAGAAGGTTTTGAAGGCCAAGTGTGAACATGACCTTCCAACGGATAAAAATGATGCCTCAGGTAGTCCCGCCAGTTGAAGATTTGTTCTTTGTGGATGTTGAAGTTGGTCGACAAATGTGTTTTGTTGAATGGATCGTCAGAGTAGTATTCCATTCGGTCCTCCACGAGCATTCTGAAAAAC
This sequence comes from Picea engelmannii, assembly GCA_009831015.1. Lineage (NCBI taxonomy): Eukaryota > Viridiplantae > Streptophyta > Pinopsida > Pinales > Pinaceae > Picea > Picea engelmannii. The sequence continues at coordinate 245,473 of ML791358.1, forward strand.
TCCTCTGCTACTTCCAACATCCTTCTTGTCACCACATCTAGAATGCCATGATTGATTATCTGTTTATACATACAACAATAACAATAAAATAATATTTGGGCATTCTAAGGGGACTATAGACCATGAAAGGATTAGATCGTCAATTGGGAATGCCATGATTGAATATTTTTTTATGCATACAACAATAACAATAACATAATATTGGGATCAGGTAGATGGAAAGGGAAATAATAAGAGAAATAGGCTAAATACAGATCAATAAAAACACCATTGGGCATATGCTTGTAAAATTATAGGTGGACAATACACGGGCTGAAGGTTGGATACTAAACAAAATCGCGCAGGAGGTCGAAGGGTTTGCTGGGAGAGGTCAAGTTTTCCTTTGAAGGGCGAGTTTATACAGGGAAAATCGTGACAGGCTTTGTGGGCATCATACTTCAGCAAGAAGACGAGTTATGACAGAGTGAAGGGATAAGATTGTAAGGTCGACGCTGCCATGGAGTCCCAAGACCCCCTCGGGCCCTCGCATTCTCCGCCCCCGGATGTTGAAGCTGCCTTCTCCTCTCTGCTAGCTTCGTTGCCCAAAAAGAAGAAGTCTGAAGCCACTAAGTTCGTCAAAAATCTCGACGATGTTCCTGAGGTAAACCTCCCTCCTGAGGGTCTGATCCAGGTCGCCTTGTCCCTGGCAGATCAGGCCCTGGTGGGTCAATTCACGGGCCTTTGGCCCTCGCCAAAATCAACAGAAAACTGGGTTGTTAAGAATTGGATTCCGCTGATCAAGAACAAAGTCACCTCATATTTTCTGGGTAGAGGCTACTTCCTGTTCGATTTCAACACAAAGGCAGACAAAGACTTGATCTTCAGGAATGGGCCCTATTTCATGGGTCCTCAGGGCCTCTACCTCAATAAATGGACCCCTGACTTTGATCCGGCCGTGGATGTCCCAACGGCAGTTCCTGTCTGGGTTCAGCTCCCTAATCTTCCTGTGCACTGCTGGAACTGGGATTCCCTCAAGCACATTGGAGATGCTTTGGGAAAGTTCATTGATAGAGAAAACAACAACGATCAGTATGATTGCGCCCAAATCTGTGTCGAGGTGGACTTAGAGGTGGGACTTCCGGAGGCCATCAAAATAAAGGTTGGTAGTTGGACGCATGTGCAAGTGCTGGACTACGAGCAACTCCCTTTCAAATGCCATAAATGTCACGTCTATGGCCATTTTGCAAGAGGGTGCCCGAACAAAGGGGAAGCAGAGAAAGGAAAGGAAGATGGTTGGAACCAAGTCAAGAGGTCAAATACAACTCACAAGAAGACTGGGGCTCAAGGCTCTCAGCCTGCCTCCACCCAGAATGATCCTCCGCCAAAAAGCCAAGGAAATAGGTATGAGCTCTTAAGCTCTATAGAAGAGACTCCTCGGGAAGAAGCTAGGCAGGATAAACCCTCAGAGAAAATAACTTCAGCAGGAACAAGTACTGAAGAAAGTGCCACGGCAAGAAATAAGGATAAGAAACCAGAAGCCTCCGAGGAGGAGCATGACTCGGAGGAGTCTGAGGAGGATGGAGAAATAGGAGAGACGCAGGCATCAGTCAGAAGATCTGCAAGGGGCCGCAAATCTGCTAGAGAAAAGAGAGACCAAGAAACTTATAAAGACAAGCTTCAGGGTATTCAGCCCACTCTGGAGAAACTCCTTGGCAAAAATACGAAGATGACTAAAAATCAAGTGCAAGGCTCCAAGGGAGCCCCTCACCATAAAAACAAATGATGAAGATTGTCTCCTGGAACTGTAGAGGAATGGGGAGCAAAGTGAAAGAAGAAGCAACGAGAAGCCTTATAAGAAGAGAAGCCCCAAACATTCTTCTGATTCAGGAGACCAAAATGGAGGACAATGAGTTTCTCCAAATCAGTAAAAAATTCTGGAAAGGAAGTAGCGGTCAAGCAGTTTCAGCACGGGGAGCCTCTAGGGGACTGGGCTCTCTTTGGAATCCTCTCAAGTATAGGCTGGTCACCGAGCTGCACAACACCCATTGGCTGTTTTTGAAGCTCCAACCTTTGGACTCGAGGGAGGCATTTAGTCTTTTCAATGTCTATGTTCCAACAAATATAGGGGAGAAAAGGGAGTGTTGGGACTCCATCAGGCATCTGTCGGAGTCAGAAAATTTAGAAAACATCATTGTTGCAGGTGATCTAAATCTTACCCTGAGCATGGAGGAAAAGAGAGGAGGCACAATCATAAGGGACCCTGCAAGGGAGTGGGTGGAAGACCTCATGCAGGACTGGGATCTGCTAGATATCCCCCCAGAAAATGGTAAGTACACTTGGTCCAATAAAAGAATAGGTCCCGGTCACATTG
>ML791358.1:289929-301352 GCA_009831015.1 Picea engelmannii
GACACTTCAAGCAGTCAGATTTCACCTAGTGGTGAAGACAAATCTTCACAAAGTGGGGAGGAAAATAATCAGTTGAGAAGATCTTCACGACAAGTTTGGCTCCCTGAGAGGTATAGAGACTATGCCCTAATGAGTAGCATTTCAAATGTCATAGAACCCATGAGTTTTAATGAAGCCAATGAACATGGTAAATGGTGAAATGCATTGGAGGAAGAATATGAATCTATAATGAAAAATAATACTTGGGAATTGACTAAATTGCCTAAACATAACAAGCCCATTGGATGCAAATGGATATACAAACCCAAATTTAAATTAGATGGTAGTATAAACAAATATAAGGATAGACTGGTGGCAAAGGGGTATTCACAAACATAAGATATTGATTATGCTGAAACATTTGCACCGGTAGCTAAATTGAATACTATCAGATTGTTAATTGCTTTAACTACAAATTATCATTGGAAGCTACATCAATTAGATGTTAAATTTGCATTTTTGAATGGTGAGTTAAAGGAGGAGGTTTACTTTACTCAACCTGAAGGGTTTGTAGAACATGGGCAATAACACTTAGTGTATAAGTTAAAGAAAGCATTGTATGGACTAAAACATGCACTTAGATCATGGTATGAGAAGATAGAATCTTTCTTTATTCAACAGGATTTTATGAGGAGCAAGAGTAATCCAAATCTGTATACCAAATTTGATAAGCAGGGTTATATAGTATTGATTTCCTTATATGTTGATGATTTAATAATTACAGGAAATGCAAGGAAATTAATTGATGAAATCAAGGAGCAGTTGTCACAAATTTTTGAAATGAAATATTTTGGTGAGTTACATTACTGCCTAGGTCTTGAAGTTTGGAGAAATGCAAGCCAAACTTTTGTTTGTCTGAGTGAGTATGTCAGAGAAGTACTTAAGAGATTTAAAATGGATTAGTGTAAATCTTCTATTGTTCCCATGTAGCAGAATGTGAAACTTTCTTGTGATGATGGTTCGAAGGAGGTGAATAGCACTATGCATAGACAGATGGTGGGTAGTTTGAATTATCTCACCACAACCAGACAAGATATTGCATATTATGTGAGTGTGTTAAGTCAATTTATGGAGAAACCTCAAGAAAACCATTGGAATTCAGCAAAGGCATTACTTGAATATCTAAAAGGAACACTTGATTATGGTATTAAATATACTGATGCATCTAATGTTGAGTTGTCAAGTTACTCAGATTATAATTGGGCTGGCAATCTGGATGATCGAAGATCAACCACTAGATATGTGTTTGGCATTGGATCTGGGGTTGTTTCATGGAGCAGTGAAAAGCAACCTAATGTATCTTTGTCTTCCACTGAAGCAAAATATAAAGCCTTGTGTGCAAAAACTTGTGAAGTTGTTCGGTTGAGAAGACTTCTTCAAGATGTTGGAGAATAACAAAAGGAACCTACAATGATCAGATGTGATAATCAAAGTTCAATCAAGTTGGCGAATAATCTGATTTATCATGCAAAGACAAAACATGTTGATACTCAGTTTCATTTTGTTAGAGAAAAGTTGCAGTCCAATGAAATAGATATTATGTATTGTAATACTTGTGAAAACATTGTTGATATTTTCACTAAGCCTCTTGGAAAGATTAAGTTTGAGTTGTTTAAGGAGATGTTAGGTGTAGGAGTCAATCCATTATCCATTAAGGGGGAGACTTGGAAATAATGGAGCAAGTGTCAGTTTCGTAGACAATCTCTTCTAGTGATTAATGTAAATCCTATTTTTCTGTGATTTGTTGTAACCGCCTAAGTAAAACCAGTTCTTATATAATGATGTAATCAGTCCTCATTCAATAATAGAGATTGGGAGCGTAGCCTCACTGGTGTGTTTTCACATATTTTAAGTCTATATACATGTAATATTGTATGTAATTTGTGTAATATAAATTATTATTTGTGTGCAACCCTGTACTATGGCTGCTTTCCCAAAATTTAACTAACAGCTCCGTTACTCACCGGCGAGAATGAGAAGTTCTCTGATGAGCACCAGAGCACATGGGAACAACTCCTAGGACACATGAAGGACCTCTCTGGTATAACCCGACAGAGATAAGCCAAACTCCATAGATATCCCTGGAACACTTGCCATTTAATCTATCGATATGCCTAGAGGTGATATGACTAACTCAACCGCTACATGAGAGGCGTCTTGGGGAAAGACGTCTCGACGCACGAGTATCTAAGATAACGAACACCATTGTTTTGGACAAGATTGTAAGCATCAGTCCCTAGCAATTCCAAAATGTATTGAAAGAGGGTTTTCATGGATAGTTGTCAAGTGTACAAATAAAAAGAGGGTTTTCATGGATAGTTGTCAAGTGTACAAATAAAAATTGGTTGGAGAAATAATGAAGAAACTGTTAGTTAGGCACTTTTCATTGTGTTTGTATTTAGGACTTAGATCCTATTTTTTAGGAATTTGTTCTAACTCCTCATGTATTTCTTTATATTCATATTCATGACTACCTGATGTATTTCTTTATATTCATATCTTGCAATAATGGTTAAACGCAATGTAGAGTTGGGCATTGCCATGGCTGCTGGATCCATGGACATGTATAAGGATGATTCCCTGTGTAGCCTATAGCTGGGGATCGAATTTCCAGTCACATTAAATGATCAAAGCTTCTATGTTGTGGAAGTATGATCAAATAATCAAAGCTTTTACATTGCGGTTGAATTTCCAGTTACATCATCACCAATATATGTGTCGCCGCCTTATAAATACAATCGAGAAGAGGTTGACTGTGTCAATGTCATGCAACATCGAATAAGGCTGGTGGTTTGAGGGAGTACCAAGCTTGGATCCATGGTTTTAGACGGAACGCTAAGTTCACGCTGAATTCTGCAAAATCAACGATTGGGCACTCGCCTGGGGCATCTGATGTTGTAGAAACTATAGCAACAATTCAACAAATCGGTTACACCTGGCGACAATGATAAAAAGGAATTCTGGAACACTTGAGAGCGTCAGTGTCGTCGCCTTCTTCTGGACTTATCTCTCACTCGAACAAAGTTGACATCACTCCAGTTTCCATTGCCCAGCAAACTCACGCATCATCGCTAAATGAGGATAAACGTAACCTATCATTGCTGGCCTCCCAGCGTATTTGCTTCCACGATTAGGTTAAGCGCGCCTTGGAAGGAGCAAGGGGAAACGTGGGCCTGTGCGTTGACTCTCACAATGGTATTGGTAGACAGCCAATGCCCAAGGAAAATCAAGTGCCAAACAAGGTTGACAACAATAAAAGGACGTGATCGATCCCAGAGAAATCGTAATGGAAATTGTCCCTACAATTATAAAGTCAGCAGTGGATATGGGCAAAGAGTCTGCAAATTCGGGGAGATATGTTGCAGATCGTTAATGTCATTCATGGAAATGTAGAAGGGTTGGAAGGATGTTTATGAAAGCCAGTGCTATTTCTTTGTGTTAGAATTGCAAATGCGGAAAACACAATTCACATATGATAATTAACAATCACACAAATAAGAAAYACAACGATTTCATGTGGTTCACCCAAACGTTGGGTTACGTCCACCAAGCATAGTCAATGATTGTCTTATTATTCAGATCATGGGGATTATAGCAGACTTGCAAGTTCTCTCATATCCTCTCACTCAGTYGTATTTGAGTCGTATCTGTCTCTATGGACTTGAATTTATATGCATTTACACAAGAAACTGATTATTAAATGCAATCCTATCCATATTCTAACTTGGTCTATTTAGTTGCAACCAACACAGAATAATAGGATCCAAATCCATCCTTGGAGGAATTCGTTGTCACCAAATCTCAACAATCTCCACCTTGACAACAATTAACTTGATACCTTGCTCCTTCCTTTTGTTCATCACCTTTTCTACAAGCCAAGAGAAGCCAAGCACCACTGCAACTTCTGTAATAAAATTGGTTTCATGATCTCGCGTGTATGACTTGCAGGAGTTTGGATTTCCTCAAGGGTCACTCCACCTCCAACATGTCTTCCACAACTATGTTGTGAGACATATTTAGTGATAGATCTCCTTCTATCCAAGACACGTGTAAAATATACATTACAATTATCATAGACCATCTCAGTGTAACCATTATAGGTGACATTTGTGCTTCTCAAACGATGAAGCACCCATTTCACTGTAGCATTGAATCTGTCACGTATCTAACAACATCATTAGCATGTGAAACATTTGGTCTTAACAATTTCATCACATACAACAAACCTCCTACTGATCTTACACGAGACATAACCTTTTCTTCTTTATAGACATGACCTATGCTGGAAGAAAACTTATAATGGAAAGCAAGAGGGATAAAAATTGGTTTTACAATGTTCATACTGAACTCAACCACAACTCACAATTACCATCTCTGTGTACTTCTATGCCCATAATTTGTTTTGTTGTTCCTTGATCCCGAGTCTGAATTGTCCTGTCCACCTGAGTCATTTTCTTACTAATTTTATCCATGCTTCGGCTTGCATTGAGCATATCATCAACAAATAACATCAAGACTGTGAATGTACTATAAAATGTATAGTCATTCTTACCCTTTGAAAAATTCTGACTCACTATGAAGGATTCAAACCTCTTTGCCTGGGTACCAATAGGTCATACAATGAATTATCTAGCATGCAAACAAATTTACCGTTGTGATCTTGAATCAACCCTTTTAGTTGTTCCATACATACTATATCTCTGTAAATGATGACCTTGTGAGAAGTAGGATCTTGCACACAACATCCCTTTATACCACCATCATAACTTGCAGAGATATAAAACAAGCAGGAATTCAGAAACAAATATTTTAAGTCTGGAAATGATTTACCATTTACCGGTACCTACAATTCTTTCTTGCTCTTATGACCTTGATGTTTTTTCCATAAACAAGAATATACATTTATCACTTCAGATGCCACTTCATTACTCCCTTCCAACTTATAAAGGTTATCAAGCTTTGTTGCCTTCATCACTACTAAACTACCTTTCGATAATGTGAGTGCTCCACCTTGACCTGCTTACTTATATCCACAAGAATCCAACACTCCTAATGAAATCAAATTTGATTTAAGCTCATGTACATATCTAACATCTGTAAATTCCCTAACAATACCATCGAACATCCTGATTCTAATACTACCAACCCCAACAATTTTATAGGGAATACCATTTCCCATAAACACTACACCCTCATCAACAGATTGGTAAGAAATGAACCAATTTCTATGTGAGCATATGTGGTGGGAGGCACCTGAATCTAACTGCCATTCTTCTTGATATTGTAAATTGTTGTAAATTGATAAAACTTCATCAGTCATACATGAATTTGTTACAACCAAATTTGCTTCCTTCGTAGAGTTTTCCTCAAATTCCTTTCTTTTCCGACAATCTTTCTTGAGATGTCTTGTTTTGCTACAGTACCAACATTTTTCTTTACCCTTTCTATGTCTTGACTTAGATCGAGAAAAACTTCTCTCATTCTACTTTTTAGTTCAACCTCTAACCAGCGTTGCCTCTGAAGTTGAGGTTTCTTGACTAGATTTTTTCCTCATCTCTTCAGCCAACAAAGCTCCCACAACATAGTCATAATCTAAAACATCTATTGAACTAAAGCTAATAGAGGTGACTAGATTATCCCAAGACTCAAGCAACGAACACAATAATGTAATATCCTTATCTTCATCTTCGAATTTAACTTCCATATTAGTCAATTGAACTATAAGGGTATTAAAGGTATTTAAATGGTCAACAATTTTTGTACCTTCTTTCATCCGCAAATAGTACAACTGTCTCTTCAAGTCGATTCTGCTTGTCAAGAATTTTTTCATATATAGACTTTCCAACTTGCTCCATAAGCTTGATGTTGTATCCTCTCCTATGATATTAAATAGAACATCATTTGTCAAACATAAACTAATGTTACTAAGAGCTTTTTCATCCATATCTTCCCATTTCTCATTCGTCATAGTCACTGGTTTCTTTGTCTTTCCTGCCAATGCTTTTTGCAACCCTTGTTGCACCAGTAAATCCCGCATCTTGAGCTTCCAGAGCTCAAAGTTGCCTTACCACTGAATTTTTCAACTTCAAACTTCGAACTCTTCATCTTAGCCATTAGCAAAACATCTCCTAATGCCCAAATCACTGCTTATAATAACCAAGGCCCTCTAAAAGATAATGTGGAGGGAAAAATGGTATAAACACCACAAGGTTTAATAAAAAATCATTTTACCAACCTCTCCTTTTATTTAAAATAGAAAATAAAAACACCTTTTTAAAATCCTCCATCTTTTTGCATATTGTATTTAATTTCCAAATATAACAAGCCTTTTAAAACATCCTCCACGTGATTTGACTTTCACATTTTTAAAAAGGGAAATTCAATTTTGAAAAACCCAAAATTCTCCATACCTTAGTTTTTTCAAAAACACCATACAAATATTTCCTTGGGAGATCGACGCTCCTTCACAATGGGTGGGGGAGCGCTAGTTTGAAGATCAACGCTCCCTGAGTGTGGATGGGGGAGAACTAGCGCTCCTTGAGTGTGGATGGGGGAGCGTCGGCGCTCTGTGATGCATGAACCGGGTGCGCGACCTTCACCAAAATTTTAATTTCAGTGTGAGAGCGTCGACGCGCCTCTAACACTGCCTAGGGAGCGTCAATGAATTTCTACTCAATTCAATTCATGATCTTGCACCATGGATCTGGTTCTCACGGATCCCCAACGCAACTCTAATACCAATTGCTAGAATTGCAAATAAGGAAAACACAACTCACATATGATAATTAACAATCACACAGATAAGAAACACAGGGATTTCACGTGGTTCACCCAAACGTTGGGCTACGTCCACCAAGCATAGGCATCGATTGTCTTATTATTCAGATCATGGAGATTACATTAGACTTGCAAGTTCTCTCATATCCTCTCACTCTGTCCTATCTGCCTCTACGGGCTTACATGAATTTATATACATTTACACAAGAAATTGATTATTAAATGCAATCCTATCCATATTCTAACTTGGTCTATTTAGTTGCAACCAACGCAGAATAATAGGATCCAAATCCATCCTTGGAGGAATTCGTTGTCACCAAATCTCAACACTTTGTTGATCGATATGCCACTAGAAAATGATTTGGTTGCAAAGCTTGTTGCCGAGAACCCTCTTGGAATAATCGCGGCCTGTGTTGATTATCTTGGGCCCATTATTCAGGAAGGTGTTTTTATCCTCTTTGTATAATCCCTTAGAAAAAGAAATCCCCAAGGGAAATAAATCATTGAAGACGTTTTTTATATATTGGAGGTTGAAAAGAAGAACAATATAGCTATCTCAGAGCACTTGATAGGAAGTCAGTCGGTAAAAACTAGAGCATTTAAAAGGAACTTCGTCGATCTCTATTGGCAATGAAAAAAGGAATTGTTCTGATAATCCCCGACGAGATTAAAAGGAATTTCATTTGAGAACAAAACAAGCCCTTCATCTTTGGTTGGATAAATCTACTTGCTCTATTGCTACCAAGAAGTCTCATGGAGATGATGCAATTTTTGAGGTGGTCATGAAGATTGTTCAACGATTATGCAAGAAGCTTAAACGTGAAGAATTGGGATGGCTTTAGGATTGTTTACTTGAAGAAATGTATTTATTGATTCCTTACATTAATGTGGAAGGCGTAGACAATGAAACGACCAAACCTATCATGCATTTCTCGATGGAAAGTGAAACTCACATTGGATACATGTATGTAAATGGGGATGATATTCCTTCTAAAAGTGTAATAACAGATTTGAGAAATCCAAAGGAAAGAAGACTTTGTGCAGCTGAATAGTGTCTTGTCATTACTCAATCTTATGGGGAATGTCATAATGGAATCAAAGTTAATGATTACAAGCAACTCGGTCTTGTTTTGTCACTACTCAATGTTATGCGGGAATTTCATAATGGAATCAAAGTTAATGATTACAAGCCATTGTTTTTACTCATGGAGCCATTCCTTTCACGCACGTTCTCGCCGAGAAATTCCCCGTAATTGTTTTGGTACACAGAGGAGGAGTTCCCGTAAATTGCTGTGAAATAGGGACATGACTCTACCAAACTATATTTCATAGTGTGACCATAACTTACTGTATTTCGTATTGTGGCCATAATTTTTTATTCAAATGTTCATTTCACGCTTTCCTTATACCATTGGAAATCTCTTTCCAATATCTACAACTTTCCAATTATGTGATTTGATAAATTCCTCACCAATTGTCTACATTTTTTAGGATCAAGATCTAACACAATGTCAACCTCAACCATGAGCTGAGTAACCAGGAATCAAATTCAAGGAAGTTTATACAAAATATCAATTACTTAGTGTTTCAGTTCTATGAGTTCAAATGCTTGGTTTTAATAGTTTATTTTGAGGTTAATATGAGATCACTCATCTGTTGCATGTTAAATGTTGTCAGGAAACCAATCCTAAGGGGAGGTAGTACTCAACATCCCCACAATGTGATCTACAACCAAGAATGACAAAGCAACAATAAGAACAATTGTCGCAGTGGCAGAGGAGCAACAAAACATATCTAATTCAAATGGCTAAAGACTCAAAGGTCTGAACCCCATGGTGATCAACTGTCAAACTTGGATAACAAAGGTGGTCCAATGTCCAAACCAGTAATTACTGTGGGAGAGGGGCACTATACCCAAAATCCATGACGACCCACCAAAACTAAAAGACAAATTCAAAATGTATCTGCCATCTTTGTTCCCTCATCATCGCAAAGAGGATAAGGAAAAATATTGGTAAATGAAAGGTGATGAAGGAAGGTGGAAGGAAAAGAGTCACATTGAACTTCAATAAAAACTAGAATTGTATCCAAAGAAGGGGTTTTTTCGCTCTTCAAGCATTATACATTTTCTAAACTATTTCGGTAAAATGGTGTTAACTAAAATTGAGGAGCCTTCCTTTGAGTTTTCATGTACTATTACTGAAACTGTTAATGAGGATAAGTCGATTTGGCCAAGCAATTTTCTATAGAGTTTTGATTCTCATGTTGGATGTATTGTGGACTATTCCCTTACGTTTTTCCCATCACTCAAGTTGTGTAAGAATGTATTTCATATTGTAGACAATTCTTATGTATGATGGTTGCATTCTTATTTTTGTTCTTTGGAGAATATTTGTCTAAACTCATGGGCGTAGAACCTTAAATTAATGTTTAAATACTAGACTATTATGTGTTTGTAGTTGTTTATTCATATTCTTGTCTTTTCTCTATGTGATTTATTTCTCGAGCACTTGACATGAGCATGGTTGGTTCTATGTTTACTTTATAGTTACCTTAGTTCTTTCTAGACACATGCATCTTATATTTGTTGTATCTCATTCTTTAGCTTAGGAAACCCTCATTGGTGAACCAGAGCACAACCGGTAAACCAAAACCAGAAATGGTTGTCGGGCCAGAATCTGGATGAGTTTCCTATTCTAGATGGTGAGAGGTCTAATTGGGACTTCTTATCAGGGGTAACTCATGCTATTGAAAAAGGGTGATTTTCCCCACGTCAAAAGAATTGGTGCTAGAAGGAGAGTTGATTGACAAGCCTACCCATGTGGAGTCATTTCACTTAACGTTTAATCAACCCATGGATCTTCTCCATATCTTTGTATGGGATAACCCTTTGAGTCTTCTGAGACGCACCGGGGGTATCTCAATCGAGACAATTAATCTCTTTTCAAACCTCAAATTTGATGGTGAAGGGAGTGTCTCTGCAGTCAAGCACCTTAATTGGTTTGACATCACTCGATGAAATCTTAATATTATCTGGGACAATGAAACATGACGACTATTCATCCTCACACTCAAAGGGAGAATTCAATCCTGGTTTAGGACATTGTCAATGAAATCGATTCATAGTTGGAAACAATTCATGGACATGTTTATCGCTGCTCAAGAATATTATGTTTATCATGAACTATTTAATGAACTTACATAAATACGTAGGCTTGGAAACAAATTTGTGGATGATTTATTTCAAAGCGTCATGCAAATTTATTGAATATTTCCTAAAAGTGTCAAAACATCAGACCAAGAAATCTTTGATTGGTTTTCATTTCTCGTCTCTTCTCCTTAAGGGTACGATCTTGGTGCTCAAAAAAAATCTTATTCACAAGATTCAGATCTAACTATGAAGGATAGGGGGTACACTATATCTAACCAACACTGTGATGCAGCTACAGGGGAATCCTTATTAGAAATCTTAAACCCCTTAGCCCTGGAGTGTGAACCATCTACTGTCTCCCCTTCATAAAATACTGAACATACTTTGGTCTATGACAAATCTCCTATTGAAAAAATCCTGTCATTTTTAGAATTTGAAGATCTTCATTCACTTCACACAAATTTGTTTGATGATAATTAGTTGCACGAGCATTCACTTGCTTATCATGCAGTGCAGTATTTACATTACTCTTTCAATGATGAAACTCTGAATGATAAACCAGAACAAAAAGAGTGCCCAACTTTGATCGATCAAAATATCTCTCTTAATGACAACACACTCATGATGCATAATGTTATCAATCCTTCGCGATTTGAATTTCTAGAACATGTTGAATCACAATATGATCACAATGACCCTGCGTTTTATGATGATTTTGTTGTTCTGGAATTGAATCTGAGTACTAACCTATCATTTGTTGATCATGTGCAATATGAAATTTCTGATCTCAATGCATGGATTTTAACAACAAAAAATACAAGGTGTCTAGAGCATAACAAGTTTTCATATCTCCATGAGGAAATCATATTGAATGTACAACCCATCACCACACAAATCACAATAAATATTGAGTTGATTTAAGATACACTATCATCTCAATCTTCTCTAGAATCACATGTCAATCTTTAGGAGCACATGCATCACTCATCCTTGGATTTTATCTTAATACTCAAGCAATCCTCACATGTTTTTAATGATATTATTGGATAAGTCCTAGAATCATCTTTCTTTTCGCTCAATATTTCCCTTAAACTATCAACTATCATCTCTCCTCTCAGCATGTGGGGTATAAAAAATGTGGGCCTAGGGGGATTTTCTTGGATAATGAGGCACTCCAATTTCAACTGATGGTTATGTAAGGTTCTCATTGTCTTACTTCGACCCTTGGAATGAATGATTCCACCCACTCTGAGACTCTCTCACAAGGTACATTACATACAAACTTCATTTATGAGTCTCATCAAGTGTGTTGCTCACTTTCTAATTCCTTCCAATAGTCCTTTGATGATCATTGTAAATTATATGATGGAATTGAGTCTTGGTTGGAAGAATCCTACGTGTCTACGTTTTTCATGAATCATAACACTACCAAACTTAAAATCTTGGGTGGAGGTTT
>ML791358.1:302906-333504 GCA_009831015.1 Picea engelmannii
CCTTCATCAATCTTGCGGTCCAAAACCCATGACTAGGGTTGACATCAATGACAACAACCAATCTTCCAACAATTGAGGAAGTACCAACTCCCTTGTTTCAGGCTTCAACCTATAGAGGAATCCAATCCTCCCTTTCTCATCCCTATCACCCTCACTTCATGTGAATGTTTCATGTTCTTCCTTGGACTCTGTCTATGTTTGACCTTCTTAATTATACCACAAAGAAACTTTTTTTCCACCACAATTTCTAGTTTATATAGTGTTTCAATAGGTATGAATTTGAACCTTTATGTCTTTTAATAATGAACCATTGCTCCTCTTCATTTAATCAACATTAATGGTGACATTTCTATTTTATTGATAATTGATTTTAATTTTAAAAGACTTCAAATCCCTTCTAAGTCATTTTAGCATTTTATTCCTTCAAAAATTGTTATCTTGTATCTGGATTCGAATTCTACAGATAGGTGCTTCCTTCAATCCACTTTCCTTGTGACCGCGGGCTCGAAATCACGAGATTATACACTATAAGTGTTATTCCTTTGCCACTTTATCTTTTCACCTTTATTCTTCTACATAGGACCTTATTCAAATGTCTGTGGGATTATTTACTGCTAGGCTCTTCGCACCTCTAATCAACTCCTTTACCTTATCATGAGACCGGTCTTGGAACCAAGTCCTCTAGACTTCAACCTTCGAGCTATCTGGTCGATTCAAATTCTTTTACTCCCGGAATGGTCAACAAAAAATGACCATACTTCTCCTTTGGTGACATGGACCCATGGTATGTGTGCCACATGTCAGCCATTTTTTACGTGCTCCTTTTGATGTGGAGCCACCTGTCACCTTGATTTATGAATCTCATAGAACTTATGTGCCAAATGGTCCTTGACACTTATCACCAGTTGATTGGGCCATGTGTCATCTTTGTCTTCTACCACATGTCTCCCTCCTGGATCATTGCTCTATAATTATTGATCAAATAGTTGAGAAAGGTCCTGAAGGGATCTTAGATCGACGGTTTGCGTGATTTTGTTATTTTAGCCTTCAGGACTTCTAGCCGACTCAAATTTATTTACATATGGAGGGTCAACATCGAGTGACCACAATTTTCACCATGTTTCCCATCAATTGGATGGTCTAGAAATATCAAAAAGGATCTTAGATCAACGGTCTTCGAGGTTTTGGTAATATGAGACACTGGGATATTACAACTCTAATGTTGTTCAACTCCCCCAGAGTTATACCTGTTGAATTTTTTACACTATCCTTCTACTGCTTTATCTAACGAATCACATTACTCCTAAATTCTTCCCTCGATGTAACGGTTGGTGGGATTTTGGGGCTTCGACACTTCGTAGCTTCGTATCTCTGCCTTATCTTGGTGTTTAATTAAATCGACAGTTCAGATATAATCAAGTGTTGAGTGGATGACCCTGGTTTATCTACGCTCTTTAGACAAATATACAGTTTGTATTTAATCAACTGTTGAGTGGACGGTTCTTATTCATTTAAAACACTTAGAATTATGTTATGTGACGGGTTCGTGGACTCTGGGACTAGCAGACTCGCATGTCTTCTCGGGTATCATCAAAATGTACACCCAACTTCCACAACCTCCAAGATGAACCTATACTTAGAAAACAAATTAAGTGATCCAGGGTTCGCAGACTCATATCTCTTCTCGGGTGTCATCAAAATGCACGCCCAAGTTTCATTGTCTCCATAATGAACCATACTTAGAAATTTTTAAGCGATATCAATAGAGTATGATACTTAGCCATTTTTTTGGTTTCTCAGTGGACTCACGGAAAAGAGATCCGAGTTGTCTGATCGTGAGTTTATTTTGATCCAACAATCAACATTGTTCTTCGTTCTTTACCGTCTGATCGTGCTCTTATTTTGATCCAACAATCAACATTTTTCTTTGTTCTTTAATGTTGATTCCTTCAAATGGTATAGTCATATACTTGTATGTATGATAAATCTATATGAACCCTTGTTGACATCAATGAAAACATAACACCATGTCCAACATTCTCCTCCTTTGGCATTGATGGCAACAAAGTAAAAAATCTTTATTTTAGCTGAGTTTTATTTTGTATTCTCCCCCTTTGATAGTAATGACAGAAGGGTCATTTTTCTGCTCCCCCTGAGATTATACTCCCCCTATCCATGTACTCCCTCTCTGATGAAGTTTGTGAAATTCTATTAGATATGGAGATTACCCCCAATTTATGTCTAAGGTATTCAAAAGTACTCCCAGGTAAAGGTTTTGTGAATATATCTACAATATGTTCTTTAGTATCCACATATTCCACTTCAACAACTTTTTGAGAAACTTGTTCCCTTAAGAAATGAAATTTGATTGGGATATGCTTGGTTTTTGAGTGCATTATAGGATTTTTAGAAAGGTTTATGGCACCGATATTGTCACAGTTAAGAAGAATTGGATGATCATATTTTACTTGTAAGTCTTCTAGAGTTCGTTTCATCCAAATTACTTGAGTGCAACAGGGGGTAGCATCAATATATTCATATTTTGTTGTAGATAGTGATATGGAGGGTTTTTTTTTACTTAGACATGGCACAAGATGTTTTCCTAGGAAAAATGCACCTCCACTACTACTCTTTCTATCATCAATACTTCTTGCCCAATCTGCATCAATATATGTAGTTAATGTGAAGTCTTTTTTTTTGGATACCATAAACCAAAATCCAAGGTGCCTTTGAGATATCTAAAAATCCTTTTAATTTCCTTCATATCTGTCTCATTAGGTGCATATTGAAATTTGGCCACTAATCCTACAACTTGCATGATGTTTGCTCTTGTTGTTGTTGCATAAAATAGGCTACCAATCATTGATCTATACATGGTTTGTTCTACATTTAGTGATTCATCATATTTGATTAGTTTGAATCATGTAATCATAGGATTTCTCATAGGTTTGCAATCTTCCATTTGCAATTTATTCAACATTTCTTTAATGTATTTGGTCTGAGATATGAATATGCATTTTTCTGATTGTGAAATTTGCAATCCTAGGAAGAATGCCAGTTTACCAAGCATTGACATCTCAAATTATTTTTGAATTTCTGTAGCAAATTGTTTGTTTAGAGGATTTATATTACTTCCAAAGATTATATAATCCACATATACTACAACAATAATCATATTCTGATTTCAGTTTTAATGTAAACATTGTTGTCAGTGGCTCCTCTTTTGAAACCTTGTTGGTGTAGATGATGCACTAGATATCTTTTAATTATGTTTCCCTTTATCTTCCTTCAAGAGTGTGCCAATATTTATACAAATGTTGCTCAAGAACTATTTTTATTTCCTTCCAGACTACTCCCAATTTCTTCATGATGCTAGTCAACTTATTCACTCATTTGTAATCCAAAAGCCTCTTCATTTTTTTTTTGTCTCAAACAGTGATATGGTTATGTTCCCATACAATCATATCTATCTTCTTCACATTCATATATTTCTCATGCTCATATTTATGTTCAAATAGAAGTAGATCTGATATTAATGTTGTTGTGTTGTAGCTCCTTAACCCATGATCTTTTCTCAATAACCTCTTGATGTTGGTTGTAAGAGTCATCTTCATAAGTTTCTTATTCTTTTGGGAATTCCATTATCAGAGAGAATGTTTGTTCGTTTATGTGGATTAACAAGGTTGATAGTCCCTCTTTTTTTTTTAAGTCTGATCCAATTGTTGAAGATTCCATCACAGTTTAGGATGTTCATTCATCTTTGTGGACATATTTCAAGGATTTGTTATACAAAAATCTTTATTGTTGATTTTGAACATTCCTCATATTCCTTCCATGATTATTCATATCAAAACAAGTTCTGAAGTGTCTTCCATTGAAATTAGTTTGTAATGCTCAACAAATTTTAAGGGAATGGTCAAATTTGTCATCAAGTTTTGCTTCACATTCAGTTCATGATATTGAGATTTCAATCAGTTCTTCAATACCTTATTTCCTTTTGTTCATATTTTTTGTTGAGGGGGAGTTTAGTCTATCATTAAAATAAAACAGAAAATCTTTCAAGATCTTCATCACTCAATTCTACTGGTTGATCTTCTTTTGGGAGTTCATCATCATCACTACTGTTTTGTGCAAGAGGGTTCGTCATCTTCTTCTTTAGAATTTTCTTTTTGCATATTTCTTTCATTGGCTAAAGAATTATTGATTTGCATGACATCATCAAGATATACAAATGTGTCATATTCTTCTTTAGGAACTCTTCTTTCTTGGGCTTAATCTACTTCATAAGAAAAAATCTGATTTTCACATTCCTTATTGGGCACGTCACCCATCATTATCCTATTATCAACTTCATCAATTTAAGGTGTAATATCTTCATCATCTTTCTTTCTTTGTACTTCACATTATGTTCTCCATGTCTTCTTATAATTTTCTTGAATGTTGGACATACTTGTCTTCATGGAATATTTTGATAGTCTACATTCATTGGCTTTATGACCATAATTGTTTCATTTGTGGTATTCAACATTGTAATTTTGCAGTGGAGAGAATGAATTATAGTTTATGTTTTCTTGACTATTATTATTCATGTTGTTCTTATAACCATATCTTTGAACATTCTTATGTTTTTTCTTTCCATAATCTCTACAATCTAATGCTTTATGCCCAAAATTATTGCAAGAGAAGCAATATCCAAGAAAGAGATGTTGATACCTTTTGGGGGAAGTTCTTCTTGTAATTGTATTCCATTTGAATTAATTTTCTTTTGCGGATTTATGTTTATTAGAATCATGCTTTATCTTAGTTTATTTCTGATTGAAGGAGCTTTGAAGGGAAACTGCATAAGTTTTTGGATTCTTGTCAGATTTATGAGATGTAGAGTTAGATCCTTTGTTAGACTTATTTTGATCATATCCAAGTCTTCTCTTATTGTTTTATGATCTTTGACTATTAATAATATCATCGAATATTTTTGAACTATTGTCAAATTTTGATTGCTTCTTTTCTTTCTCAAGTTCCCCTTTTAGGAGGATAATTTCAACCTCTAGCTTTTCACAATCTTGTTGTTTTTCATTGAGTTGATTTAAAATGACTTCTTCTATTCTTTTAGCTTCTTGGAGCTGAGTCTTTAAATCAATAATGGTTTTTTATGTTTTCTTGAGGGTTTTTGAAACTTCCTTTTCTCTTGATTTTTGTACTACTTCATATTCTAATAGTTGTTCTTTTAATGATTTATTCTTCTTTTTATATTTTCTCAGTTCTTCAAGAGCACTAATAAGTTCTTCTTCAAGGTATACTTCTCCTTCAATTTCATATTTTCCTTCATTTTCATTTGGAGGTTCTATGCCCATAAATAGAAGCTTTGTCTCATCATCTTCACTCATGTTAGATGAACTATTGTCTTCTTTGGAGTAGAAGTTTTTCTTTTTCTTGTATAATTTCTTTCTTTATTGGGTTTTATTCATTTTATGGTTGTAAGCTTCTTCATAATCATTATCCTCTTGTTTGGGATAGGGACATTTTTTAGCAAAGTGTCCAATTTTCCCACAGTTGAAGCATTTGAAAGGTAACTTCCCTTTGTATTTTCCAGACCCTTTCTTGAGTTTCCTTATAAAGTTGGCCTCTTCTTCATCTGATATGTTTGAGTGATTTTCATTTGGAACATGCTCATGGTAATTTGTTTCTTTTGATTCTTTGAAGGTTGTTTCCCTTTTTGATGACTTTTCTTGCCCAGTTCTCATTTTGTAGGCTATAAGAATCACATGAAGTTCATTCATTGTAAGGTTGTGAAGGTCTTCTCGATATTCCAAGGTAGATACCTTGGCATCATATCTCATTGGTAATTATCTCAACACCTTTTGGACAATAATCTTGTCTTTTAGCTCTTCTCCCAATGCTTTGATTGAATTGACTATTTCATCCACTCTTTGAAAATATTATGCAATGTTTTCTTCCTCTTTCATCTTTAGACTCTCAAACTACCCTCTGTATGTTTTAATTTTTTCTTTCTTAACTTTGTCATCTCCTTCATAGATGACTTTAAGTTTGTCCCAAATTTATTTTGTTGATTTATAATGCATCACTTTTACAAATATGGAGTTTGTTAATCCACCCAGAATTGCATTAACAACCCTTGAATTATCATTGTAGAGTTTCTTTGCAGCAACATATGAAGGTGCAGTAGTTGTTGCAGTGCAACCATTTACCACATATATCCAAACATCACATCCAAAAGCCATCAAACAACTTTTAATCCTTATACTCCAAAATGCATAATCATTTCCTTTGAACAATGGTGCTTTGTTGGAGGGCATTCCTTCTTGTTGATCCATTGGTTTTCTCATAATATTCCTTCAAGTGGTTAGATTGTGTTGAAGGAACCTGCTCTGATACTAATTGTTGGAATGTTGGTCAATACTGAAAGGGGGGGGGTGAATCAGTGTTGCTTCTTTTTAACAATTTTAAATAATAATTAATTATTAATCACAACAATTGATCAACAAGAATGTACTTAGAACAAAAATTATATATAACAATCACAAAAATTACAAGTTACAATGTGTAGGAGACACCAATCTCTCTTCTTTTGAGCACCAACTCAAGGAGACACCAATCCCCTATTTTAGAGCACCGACTTGAGGAACTACCAACTTGAGAAAGTACCAATTCCCTTTTTTCAGGCTTCAACCTGTAGAGGATTTCAATCCTCCCTTTCTCCTCCCCACCACCCTCACTTCATGTGAATGTTTCACGTTCTTCCTTGGACTCTGTTTGTGTTTGATCTTCTGAATTATACCATAGAGACACTTTCTTTCCACCACAATTTATGGTTTATATAGTATTTAAATAGGTATGAATTTGAACCATTGTGTCTTTTAATAATGAACCATTGCACCTCTTCATTTAATCAACATTAATGGTGACATCTCTATTTTATTGATATTTGATTTTAATTTTAAAAGACTTCAAAACCCTTCTAAGTCATTTTATAATTTTATTCCTTAACATATTGTTTTCTTGTATCTGGATTCAAATTCTGCAAATAAGTGATTCCTTCAGTCCACTTTCATTATGATCGCAGGCTCGAAACCACAAGCTTATCCACTCTAAGCATTGTTCCTTTAGTGCTTTCTCTTTTCACCCTTATTCTTTTACATAGGACCTTATTCAAATGTTCATGGGATTATTTAGTTTTAGGCACTTGGCACCTATAATCAACTCCTTTACCTTATCATGAGACCGATGTTGGAACCAAGTCCTCTGGACTTTGGCCTTCAGGCTATCCGGCTGATTCAAACTCTTTTACTCTCGGAATGGTCAGCAATGAATGACCATACTTCTCCTTTGGTGATGTGGACCCATGATATGTGTGCCACATGTCACCCATTGTTGACGTGGTCCTGCTGATGTGGACCTGCTAATGTAGATCCATGTGTCACATTGATTCATGACTCTCACAGACCTTATGTGCCAAATGGGCCTTGACACTCGTCACCGGTTGATTGGGCCACGTGTCATCTTTGTCTTCTACCACATGTCTCTCTCCTGGATCATTTCTATAGAGTGCTCGATCAAACGATTGAAAAAGGTCCTGAAGGGATCTTAGATCAATTGTTTGCGTGAATTCCTTATTTCGGCCTTCAGGATTTCTAGCCGACTCAAATTTATTTACATCCAGAGGGTCAATGTTGAATGACCACCTTTTTCACCATGTTTCTCATTGATTGGATGGTCTAGAAAGATCAGGAAGGATCTTAGATCAACGGTCTTCGAGGTTTCGGTACTCCAGGACTCTAGTATATTACAACTCTAATGTTTTTCAACTCCCCCAGAGTTATACCTTCCGAAGTGTTTACACTATCCTTCCACTATTTGATCTAACAACTCACATTACTCCTGAATTCTTCCCTCGATCTAATGGTTGGTGGGATTTCAGGGCTTCGACACTTCGTAGCTTCGTATCTCTGCCTTATCTTGGAATTTAATTAAATCAACAATTTGGATATAATCAAGTGTTGAGTGGATGACCTTGGTTTATCTAGGCTCTTTAGACATATTTACGGTTTGGATTTAATCAACCGTTGAGTAGACGATTCTTATAAATTTCAAACATTTAGAATTATTTTGTGTGACGGGTTCGTGGACTCACATGTCTTCTCGAGTGTCATTAAAATGCATGCCCAACTTCCGTAGCCTCCAAGATGAAACTATACTTAGAAAAAAAATTAAGTGATTTTTCTCGGGTTTGCGGACTCATATCTCATCTTGGATGTCATCAAAATGCACGCCGAACTTTCATTGCCTCCATAATGAACCATACTTAGAAATTCTTAAGTGATATCGATAGAGTATGATATTTAGCCATTTTTTTGGTTGCTCAGTGGACTCATGGAAAAGATATATGAGCCATCTGATCGTGATTTTATTTTGATCCAACGATCAACATTGTTCTTCGTTCTTTACCGTCCGATCGTGCTCTTATTTTGATCCAACGATCAACATTTTTCTTTGTTCTTTACTATTGATTCCTGCAACTGGTATAGATGGATATTTGTTTGGATGATAAATCCATATTAACCCTTGTTGACATCAATAACAACATAAAACCATGTCCAACAAGTAGAATAGTTTGTTTCTCCCTTTCTACCTACATGGTGTAGATGTTCTCTTCAATAAAGGCCACTAGTTGTTGTTAATTTAGTTTGCAGCTCATGATGGATTGTTTTAGTTTAAGTTGTTTTTTCATAAAATATTTCTTCTGCTCATTTGATCCATTTCATTTTTGTCATTTAACTAAAATATTGGCCTAACATTGGTTTTATGAGGAAACTCTACGCAGGATTCTTTGAGATGTTTCACCGAAAGATTCATTCACTTTAGTGGCATTCACTCTAACAATGGCATCTGAACAGTTTATTACCTTGAATTGCTGAAAGAACATATGTTGAGCAATGCTTTACATCTTATGGATATGTCACTAAGGTTCTTGAAAAGGAATCATATCAATTGTCCATGGCCTATTGTTCATACCCTTTTGATCAATCTATTGATGGCTATGTTTCTCGCAAAGGCTTATGGATCAACAAATCGATGTTGTAGTATCACAGGTTCATTTTATTAGTTCTCGAAACAAAGACCATTTTAAAGTGTCTTTTGAAGTTTGAAGGTGTCTCGACCATTCAAAATGATACATTCAACCTTGTTCTTTTGTTTTCATCCAGGAAAGGGCACTAAAACTCAAGAACATAATCTCCAAATCTCTGGAATACTAATCAACTAATTATTCTCAAGTGCATTACTTCAGGGCATAAATGATGATCATTATAGCCTTGGTCATTTGTTTCCCAAAAGGGAACTTCCACTTGACAAATCAACATTCAAGCTAATTCTACTCAACCTCTCTATTGGAATTTTGGCAACAGGAATTGGTACAAGTAAACAATTGGAACATTGGTTAGTTGAGCATATCACGATGTAGCATAAGTTTCGGGGCTAGAAAAGGTAGAGAGAGAGTGAAAATCTCACAAGTCCAAAGTAAAGCAATGTGGTGTACAACAAATTGGATCTCTAACCAACCCTTACCCCCTGAAACACAAGGCTTCAAAGATGAACTAGAAGTTTTCAGAAAATCACGATGAAGAATGCAATTCTCAGTCAACGCTGGAAACCGAGCCAATCTTAATGAAAATAATATGCATATACACTTTCACATAGATTGGTCTTTTCAAGAGACTGCAAAATTATGGTTGGATACTGGAAACACTTACATTCATGATCTATATTTCAAATTAATTTCTTTGTTGACTGCATATCTTTAATCATCATTTATTCAAGCTTTCATTTTTCGGTTGCAGCGTATTTTGGGCCGAGTTCATATCCTAATTATGAAGTCTTCTCTTCCCGTTCTTTCTTCATATTTTACCCTTGGAGGCAGTTCATTATATGATTGTGTTTTTCTTATGATTCCTGATTATATTTGATGACATACACACCTCTCACCTCCATTTGTATTTTACAGGAAGCACCTTTGCACTGGTAACAGGCTTGAGTCATCTTGCATCTCTTTCCTAGCTCATGACTTGAA
Source organism: Picea engelmannii (assembly GCA_009831015.1). Lineage (NCBI taxonomy): Eukaryota > Viridiplantae > Streptophyta > Pinopsida > Pinales > Pinaceae > Picea > Picea engelmannii. Next base: position 312,991 of record ML791358.1, read on the forward strand.
CTAGGGGGTCTTCGTTTGAATATAAATCAGGATTGTTTCGAAATATTGTGACAACAATCAAACCATGACTTAACATAGTGGTTAATCAATGGTAATCCTTTCATATTGGATGGTGAGGAAATCTTATGTAACGGGGGAGCCATCCACACACTAAGTAAATGCTCACGTGAAGGGTGAAGAGTCAAAGTCTAAATGTTGAAAACCAAAAGGGATAACTTTATGTAGCCAAGTGCAAAAAATATTCAAATAAATCTCAATAGCTAGAAGTCATCCCCTATTAGGATAAAATGTCATCACTTTCCCTATCCACCGAATGCTAAACATGCACTAAATAAACCTGGAAGGAATGTGAAGAAATATTGAGCAGACTAGGGGACATGCAAATATCTTTTTCGAGGCTAATAATGGATGATAGTTGGTAGCAGATAAAGGTCTGTGACATCATGGTGACTCCATCGGGGCTATGAATGATCATGGGTAGTGGAGCAACACCTGCAAGATATATATACATGCACCTGGTGAAAAAACTTTATTTATCCCAAACATATATCAGCCCCATGACATATATCAACCCGAATCATCGACACAATTTAAGGAAATAAATCTCACCATAATTCGTCGTCTCTTTACAGAAAATGGGCTCCACTAACTAGCATGCAAGAATCACCAGTGAGACCACCACAATGGAATATTTTAAGTAATTGTTTCAAATTATTTCTGAAATCTTTGATCTTAAAAAGTAATTTTATTACCCTTTACATTTTTTGCTTATTAGTTAGGAAAGACTGACATATATTTTGACTTCTCCCAATGTGTCACCATTTGTTGCGCACATACAAAAACCTCCAATTTTTCTTCTTTTACTATCGCTCCGAGAGAAGAAATTAGGTCCCCCTACTAAAATTTTCCACTTAAAAGCCTCACATACTATTTCTCATGCAAATGGAAAACCCCAAGTTTGTTGCCCTGCACTCCACACTTTACCATTTGCAATGTTTCTTAAAATCACTCTGACCCACCGATACACATTTCGGCAAGTTTCCTCTTTCTTCACCAATACGTATCATGTCATCGAACCTCTTTCTTTCTCTACCGACACATCCAATACCAACGCATTAGTGATTTCCTTATAGATACACCAACACTCTCCCGCTAAACTCTGCCAATACACAAAGATTTATCCTAGGAAAATCTCGCATGATTAGCGTCGATACACTGAAGATGTTGGCACGATTATCTTCACCACTCATGTTCCTTTTGTCGACTGACTTCCTTTCATCTTCATCGATACTTAACATATCGACAACACTCTTTCCTTTCTCCCTGATACACTATGTATCGATGAGGTTCATCTCTCCCTCGTCGATGCACTGCTGGTTGAAAATTTTTCTTCTTCTGTCACCGATGCGCCAGTAGAAGGATGTTGACCCCTCATCGACACTAAGTGCATCAACGATGATATTCTCTCTCTATCTCCGACACTGACCAGGTCAACAAGGCATGCCCTCGTCTTAATGCTTATCTTATCTTTCTTAAACTTGGATCCTTCTTTTTGTGCCCGTCATTCGGTCTCCTACCATTTCTGATGACTAAGATTCCTATGCCTAACTAGATAACTGATGACTAATACCTACCACACATGATCTACTTCATGATCGCAATCGTAATCAAGTTTGTTTGTGCTGCCAACAACTTTCATCGCACGTACCTTACTAGCTTGTTTACTATGAGCTTCTTGATTTTATGACTAAACCTTGATCGTGAAAGTGTCATCTATCATCATATGGGTTAACCGTAGCATTTTTAGGTCTTGCATTGGCCCTGAAATGCATCTTAGAATAAAATTGATCCTCCCAACTTCGAAACTGTGTTAAGCGCCTCAAACATCAATTGTTTTTTTTGAGGATATATAATTTTGTGTTATTGACACATTACCTCAGCTTCAATAGATTAAACTAGAGCCTATACAATGCATATGACATAGGAACTGACAGAACTAACTTTGAGCGAAGCAACAACGAAAACAAGACTTAAACTTTCATTAAACAATGCCCTTGAGCGCAATTTTTTGACGTTTGTCAAAGTAATTTTTTCATCCCCAAAAAAGGCCAGTCATATGATTTTCGCTAGTACTATTCCAATACAACTTATGGAATCAAAATCTAAGGCCCGGAAGTGTCAAAACCATCACCAAGAAGTTCTCACCCAAAATAGCCTCGTTAGTTGTTACATTGACATAATGTTTGAAGGACGTAGTCAATTGGCTCGCCAAAAGCACCTCTTTGTGTTATTCTCGATGCAAGAAATGACAATCGAATCCAATGTCATATGAGCAAGTTATGAGACTTTAAAATCCGCTCCAACAACATCAACATAGGTCCGCATTTTTTCAGTTTAAGCCTCCACACAAAACTGTGCTAGTTGAAAGGTTTGTGTTATGCATATTATGTTTTTAAATTTAAATGATTTTTATTTAAATTATTTAAATTTAAAATATTATTTTTAATAAAACTAACACAATAATTAAAAAAGGATAAGAATTTCAAAAGATTGCATAAGGAAAGTTTAAAAAGGTGTTGAGGGATTTGACAAGTCAAAACGAACAAAGGGTAAGGTTGGAAAACGTTACCTAAGTATTACATGGAGAGGAGGGGAGGGCCCATGGCCCACATGCCCCCTCCATTCTCTCCATTTCAAAATGCAGGCACACCCACTTTGAAAATTTTTAAACAATATTAAAACCCAACGCGCTACCTACTATCGGTATACCCGGACGAGTTAAAATGAACTGCTCCGTTGTGCAACATAAGACGAACTACTCTGGTGTGCACCGGAAACCATGAAAGGAACACCTCCGATACTCACCGGAGAGCATGAGAGGAAGTGCTCCGGTGAGCTCCAAAGCACATGTGAACAACTCCTCCGGTACTCACCGGCGATCACGTGAACAACCACTCCGAAATAACCCAACAGAGATAAGCCAAACTCCATAGATGTCCCTACAATTGTAAAGTCGGCAGTGGATATCGGCAAAGAGTCTGCAAATTCGGGGAGATATGTTGCATATCGTCAATGTTAGCCATGGCAACTTAGAAGGGTCAGAAGGATGTTTATGAACATGAGTGTTATCGCTATATTGATCGATCTGCCACGAGAAAATGATTTGGCTGCAAAGCTTGTTGTTGGGAACCCTCTTGGGATAATCTCAACCCGTGTTGATTATCTTGGGCCCATTGTTCAAGAAGGCATTTTTATTCTCTTTGTAGAATCCCCTGAAGAAAGCAATCCCCAAAGGAAGGAAATCATTGAAGACATATTTTATATCTTGGAGGTTGCAGGGAAGAACATTTAAAAAGAACTTCGTCGGTCTCTATCGGCAGCGAAGAAAGGAATTTCTCTGATAATCCCTGACGAGATTAAAAGGAAGTGTGATGGCGAGCCCAACGAGGTTAAAATGAACTTGGTCCAATACATAGGTGAGTTTAAAAGGAATTCCACTGGTGAGGTTAAAAGGAACTCAGCGGATGACTCCGGTCAAGTTAAAAGGATGTGTGTCCGGGGAATATAATTTCAGTTTTCATTCTTATTGCTTGCAAGAGATGACCCTTCATGCATATATTTAGATGATCAAGTTTCAGGGACCAAATTTCAAACAACCAGCAAGGTGTTAAAATCCCTCTATCACCTCGCACTATATCTGGCCACTTTCATTTCCATTCTATCATTGTATCCTTTATCATCCAATGACGGCCCCAAGGAACTCACTAACATGGCATTGATGGTGGCATCAGACAAAGCAAAGAAGGCCTTGGACTGAATTCAGTAAATGCCTGAAAGCACTCATAATATTTCTCTTATAGACTGCGTGGAGCTGATGAATGTAACGACATAGCAACTAAATAGCTCTAGTGTAATTGTATAATGTTTTGATTTGGTGTCGTTGTAGGACGAGACACGTGATGTGTAGACTTGGCTCAATGACTCCTAAACAAATACAGATACCTTCTTGAACAGAGTAGAAACACATGGCGACCTTCACAAACTTTCCAACACATTTTGGAATGGGAGAAATTGTCATATAGCTTTCAAAGGAGGAAACAATAGGTTGTAGTGTTTTACTGTGGCACATTATGAAGGGTCCTGTTGTGGCTGCAACAACCCCCTTTTACTTTTTATTTTAAAAACGAAAGGAAAGGGACCCCCTACTAAAATTTCAATCCTATTTACTAATCCTTTATCGCTTGAGTCTAATGTTATGTCTTTGCCTACTTTGAGGGAGTTGGGGGTTTTATCTTGTTGGATGATTTTTTTTTATGGGTGTTGATTATTCCTTTCGATCTGATGATTTCAAATGTGTTCATAATGTTTATTAACCTATGATGTTTTATTGATATTTGTTTTCAGACCATTCATTGATTCTGAAGTGTTTGATGATTCTATGTGGTTACAAGGTCTGATATTCTATTGCATGTCTTGGATGAAGTTGTGGCTAATTACTTGTTGATTGACTAATTCAAATTCTACATCATATTGTTGACATGTTATGTTTCATTACTTCATACTTATGCTCTCGCATATGGATTCTAATATTCTTCTTAGAATTAGCTTATGTAGTCTTAGGACACTCATCTACAGTCACCATATTATTGTTGAATAAACCTAACACTCTCTAATAAATTGGTTTAATGGCAAGGAATATATTGTTTATTGTATTGGCCAGTCTTATTTCGATTTCATGGTTGATCTCATCCTTGTTTTTTGCAGGAGCAGGTTTGTAGAGACACTTTGTTCGCATGACCGCTCCAGCCTTAAGAGACTTGTGGGGGAATCTGTTGATCATTTTCTAGAACCTTGACTTTGATCCTTACTAAACTCCCCATTTTCCTATTTCCCTGAGGTCCTGAGCTTCCAAGTCTATTTCCTAACTCTCGAGATTTTTTTTATCTTTATTTCATCAAACAGAGAATCATCTCTGAGATAGAGAACTTCATCAAACTACACAGAGCCTCTAACATCAAATTCCCCTTTTTTATTGGTCCTTTTTTTGTTAAGTCCAGATCATGTTTATCACAGGTTAAAAAAAACTCAAAGAATTTGGATTTTCAAAAATACAAGGAAGAAAATATGATCGACATCATATCATATCCAAGAGAAGACAAATGAATAAAAATTCACCTTATAAACATGAGAATGTGGAAGGATTGTATAAACTAGCTAATCTGGAAGTGTGTATTGATGTGGAAGCATCATTGTAGCAAGTCCAAACACAACAAGCTCCTCAAACGTTGGTGATTAAAATTTCCAAAGCCATTGTGTACAACAAAAGAAGCATTTCAAGGACTATGGATATTGATGTTGAACAAACTGCTAAAAAGAAGATGAAAATTGTTCAGCCAAAGCAGATTGTAGATTTGGAAGATGAAGGACCCAGAGATCAATTGAATTTGAACATTGTGGAAAGTGGTACCAACATTGTAGAAATTGAGGAAAGAAGTTAGTTTGAAAGTGAAGGCAGCTCAAGAGTTTCTCATAGTCAAAAATGTTATTTTGATAAAGCACCCGATGCAGCTTATCGGTCTAGATAAGACTTAACCAAACAATATGATGAAAAGAGAAATGTGGCTTTGGGTGAAATAGGGGATTTGTTCCCTGCAATAGAAAAAATTTCTCAACTGAAATCTTCCCTGTTCACAGTGAGGGATATTGAAAACAAAACTTTAATATTGCAGTTGCAGAGGAGAATAAAGTGTCAGAGATTAACATCAAATATGAAAATATAAGTTCCCTTGACAAAGTGAAATTCCACAAGCAGGCCGATGATTTGTTGTATTCTGATTATTTGATTTTAAATTTGAAAAATTCAAAGATGACATCCTTAGCTGCAAAATTAGAAGGAAAGCTAAGACAGGAAAATGCAACCAACAAATCTTGGAAAACTCAAATTAAAAGGCTCGAGTCTGAAGGTCCTCAAGGTCTGAAGCTTTTATTGGAAGAAAAGGATAAAATAATTCAGAGTTTGAAAACAAAATTGAAGATAACTGCTAGAGAACACCCACATACATGAAAATTTGTATCTTTAGAGCAAGAAAAAGAAACATTGCGGAAGGAAACACTAGATTATAAGGATAAACTTTTGCAACTGGAAAAGGAAAAGATGGAATGGTCTAAAGAAAAAGTAGAATTGGTAAATAAAGTCGTGGTTTTATCTCCTGCTGCAATAAATGGATCAACCATTGAAGACATTGTTCATTCTATGTCACAAGTCAGTATGAAAGAAGGAGAGATCAAAGGGTTAAAGGAAAACATGGAGAAATTGTAGCAGGAAATGCGCACAAAGGATGAAAAGATATCCCAAGATCAAAAGGAAAAGGTAGTCTTGTAGGAGAAGATTAATAAGTTGAATTAACTATTGAGAAGTAAAGGTCTACTGCAAGGAGCTAAACATATCATATGGGATTCTATAGTTGTTAAAGCTGCTAAATTTAGATCATATTTGAATTTTGTAAGTGATAAAGATAATATAGCAATCACATCCAGGCATAGATGCACTGTTTTTAATGAGACTTTAGCCAAAAAGCCATCTGAATGGGCACAAAATTCCATTAATATTATCAACGCAGTTCCTCCTACAGATCTTCAGACCATTGGGGTAAAGGACAGAACTACATTGATCATCTGTGTCAGAAGGATTATTACAAAACATGATCTTTTGAAATCAGTTCTAAATAAAGCGATATAGATGGAACAAAGTGTGCAAAATTTCAAGAATTTATTTGAAGAATTGTTCATAAAGGGCCTTCCATCATTCTGGGATGGTAAAGGTAAGTTGCAAGATCAAGAAGAATATAATGCACTCTTGACTCAATCAAGGATGGACCACTCCAAATTTGAAACCCTGGAGGAGGGTTTGAAAGGGGATACTTTAGTTGATAAACTGAGTACAGATTTTGAAATTCTAAATCAGTTTAAGATAGTCAAAATTGGTCTACCTATCATGTCTTATGTCACTTGTATTGACTTGCAAATTTTAATGAAAGAAATGACAGATTACAAGATTCCTTCTAAATTGCAATGGAAGGAAATAGTCAGATTGGGAAAGACCAAATATAATTTCCCCGAATCGAGTAAATGATTTCCAACTATCAACAAAAAGGAAGAAAATCAAATTAATATACAATCGAAATCAAAGAACGGAGATAAAGGACCAAACTACATGAATATCCACAAATCCCAGATTTTGTGAACTGAAATTTTCTATTCTATTGTAATCGGTTCAAACCGAATGAAATGAATTGTTGTATAAATATTGTAGGTTTTGATGTATTCATGGTTGGAAGAAACACAAAGGACAAATTGTATTGATCATTGTAACAATTTCTAAATTTGAAAGAATACAAGTGGAGATGTCCAGAGTTATTTCATACCAAATATTCATGTTGTGATGACCTGAAGTATGTGTTTCCTTTCATGTATGTTTTTCTAGTTTGTTTTCCCTTCATCTGCAACCTTTCATATGTTTAAAATTGGATGTTAAAGGGTCTCTAAAATTCATAAATAAGATAACCCAATTATAAAATCTTGAGGAAATAGACTACTACAATTTGTAGGGATTTCAAAATAAGTTGGAACCTTTGGGAAGGCCTTTGTTGAACAATACAAAAGATAAGTGGAAGAATCCATTTTCAGTGAGTCTTGACACCATAAATGTTAAAATATAGCCACATTAAGCGGAAATCATAACTATGGAGTGAACCCTATGCAATACAGTAAGAGAATACTCTGAAATTGTATGTTGTGGCTTCAATTTTTTTCATTCTATATTTATATTATTTTTCTTTTTCATGGTTATGATATGCTTCAGTCACAAAAGATATACAAAGTTACAAACACAAATGCATGCAAACCTCAGTGAACATGCAAGGCAATTAAAGGGGAAAACTAATTTCCAAAAAACCTAACATATTGACATAAAAGAATTAATCATTTGGATGCAATGTGCATTGCATTGAAAAGCAATAGAATTTATTCTTCAATTTTTTTATCACTCTGTAATTTCTTTAGACTAAGAAAAGAAACCTAGAGGTAACCAAAAACCAACTTTAGAAACTGGAATCTAACCCTTCCAGTCTCATAGAGGGCTCTCTCCCAAATCAGTCACTGAAAGGACTGATTTGATTTTTGTTTCTTGAGGTTAGGTCCTTGGATTGTGAATAAATTTTTGGATGGGATTTGAAGTTTAGGCCTGTGAGAAATCCATTGGGAATGAAGTCAAAAGGTTGAAGCTTATGAAGGGTAATTTGTCAATTAATGGGAAAAGACTTCAGAGGCAAGATAGACACTAACTATGTGTTGGTTTAATTTAAATTTCGTTGTAGTAGAAAGGACAAAAGAAAAACATAAATTGGCACTTTAAGAAATAAGTTTTTTAAATTTCTTAAATTGTTTTAGCAGAAGAAAACACCATTGATATTCTAAACTATGTGACAAAGCATCAACATGATGAATTATGAAACAATATTTTAATTGAACATCATTTAGATATGGAAAGAGAGCAATAAACTAAAACAAGAACATACACTGAAGTGAACATGATACACAGTCACTGGCACATGAATCTCTGAATTTACAGGTTGATTACAGGTTCTTTGGTACAAATTGGTATAGGTTGTTTGGTGCAAGTTGATTGGTACAAGTTTACAACAGTATATCTCACATTGATAGTTTGACAGTGGTTCCGTCATTCTACTTATATTTCAAGGTGGTTGGACAGGGCAAGGACAGGTGGTTGTAGCCACCTTGTAGTTGTAGCTAGAGAACATAGGGGGTTGTAGCCTCCTTCTAGTTGTATCCATAGAATTGAGGAGTTGGAGCTTCCCTTAGGTTGTATCCTGAGAAACTAGGGGGTTGGACCCTCCTTCTAGTTGCAACTGGAAAACAAAGGAAGTTGGTGCTTCCAATAAATGCAATTCTTAAAGACATATAAGAAAAAGCATTATGTGGTTTTCTCCTGCTTTGGGTTTCCACGTAAAAACACTGGTGTACTGTGTATGTGTATGATTGTTCATTTTTTCATTGTTTATTTACTCTACAACTATTGGATGATAATGCTACATTGATATAACACTTGCATTTTATGGTTAAAAGGATTAAATTGCTCTATTACTAATTCACCCCCGCTCTCATTAATCCAACAATTGGTATCAGAGTCAATTCCTTCAGAAATCAGTTTAACCATTGGAAGGAGATCATGGATTATTCTGAGAATGGAGTACCATTGTTTAATGATCAGAATGGGTTAAAGTATGAGATATGGAGAAGAAGCATGGAAGTATTTTTACAGTCACAAGGGCATTATATTTGGCTATCAGTCGTTACAGGATATGATAGTTCAAAAATGGAAAAGACTGTAGCCAAGAAGGAATTGAATAAGAATAAAAAAATAGAAATGGATTTCATCTAGGAAGGATTACCTAATCCGGTAAGAGAAAAGTTTGGTAAATGTTCATCAGCCAAAGAAATTTGGGATAAGTTGCATGAAATATATTCTTCACCCATTGCAGATTTAGAAAATGCCAAAGAAGATGAAGGTACAGATCAAGAAGAAATATGTTCACCATGTGAAACAGATTCAAAAGATGAAGAGTACATAATCAATAGAGGTATGTTGTTTTACTTTAATTGTGAAAAATGAGGACATCTTGAAATAGAATGCCATCAAAGAAATGAGACAGAAAAACTAATTGAAAAAGAAGACAATTATGAAGAAGAATTGATTAGTGTTTTAGATGAACTAAGAAAAGAAAGAGAAGAAAACAGGTCACTCAAGAAAGAATTGATGAAACAAAAGGAAAGTGTTAACATTTTTTAAGAAGTCCAATAGGTCATCGAGAACTTAAGAACTCAACTAGAAGAATCCAGAAAGATCAAAGAAATTCTTGAATATCAAAGGAAATGTTTGGAAGCCAACATAGCAGCATAGAAGGAAGAAGAAGAAATGAGAGAGAAGATATTGACAGATCATCTTAAGGAAAGAACTAACGATATAAACTGGCTTGAGGCAAAGTTTGGTCAAGAAGAGAAAGGACTTGAAGAATAAATAATCACATTAAAAATTTAGCTTGAAGAAGCGCAAATAACAGAAGAAGTCATGAAGTCTCAGATAATGAAGAAATGAGAAGAGGTTGAGAAGCCTGAAGAAGAATGCTTTTGAATGCTTATCTTATATGTCTTAGATTTACATGAGGAAGCACCATAAAGAGGACAGTTCATGTTGGGAGATTAGTTTCAAGAAGAGTTCAGTTAGGGGGAGTATCCCCAAGGATAGTTCAGTTAGGGGGAGCAGCCCCGGATGGAAAGATACATTTTCCATTGATGACAAAGGGGGAGAGATTTATCAGATGCAGGATAGAAGTGCTTTGAGAGAGAGCACAAAGGCATGGTTCTAGGGGGATCATGAGTGATATGACTTCAATATTGCATCAGAGTGTTTCCATCAATGCCAAAGGGAGAGATTGATGATTAATCGGGTTGGTTGTCATTGATGTCAACCCCTGAAAAAAGTTTGGTATCAAATTCCGGTAGCACAAAGGTTTGGGTAATGGACCCAAGTTTGTTTGATGGATAATGGTATGATTTTTGATATATTTGCATGAAATACTATTCTAGATGGATATTACATGTTATTCAATTTCTATTGGTAAGTGGAACGTCACATAACTCCTCACGGTTAGAGAGTTATGGTCATGTGAAGTTGGAGAACCCTCATGAGTCATCTAGAAGCCCCAAAAGGTCAAAGTAGTCAAAGTGGTTGCAAAGAAGAAATTATTTAAATAATAAAGTGAAGTGATGAGCATACTATAAGTCAAAGTGGATGCAAAACAAATTATTCAAATAATAAAGTTAATGGAGAACTTACTAATTTTGGAAAGTGGTTAAGTTAAGTGGACAAGTGGTTAGAAGTGGGTTAGCCCTAAAATAAGGAAAGTGGGTTAAGATGATTAGAAGGTAAAATTATTTAAATAATAAAGTTAATGGAGAACTTAATAATTGTGGAAAGTGGTTAAGTTAAGTGGACAAGTGGTTAGAAGTGGGTTAGCCCTAAAATAAGGAAAGTGGGTTAAGATGATTAGAAGGTAACCCCTTGAGGAAGCTACATGAAAGTATAAGTAAGAGCAAGGGTCTCTCATTCAAATACACTTGACAATATTGAATATCTACAAGTGATTGAGGTAACCAAAGGATATCTAAGGTGTATTTCAGAGCGAAAGCAAAGTAAAGAAGGATGAAATTCAAGGGAGGATAAATTCTTTTGATGATGCTTTCTAAGGTATGTTATTTACAAGTCATCTCACCATTTTCGGAATAACGTTTTTTCTAGAATGATTCAGACCACAAAATTTGGAGGCCGTTGAGGAAACATATCCAAGTAACTGTAATAAAAATTTCAACTTGTGGGTCATTGCATATTTGGAGTTACACTCCATGGAAAATAGGGTTTGTGGCTAGTCCTGAAACTAGTCTAAAACATGTGTTTCAAGTAAAAATGTCATAACTTCTTCATAACAAATCCAAATTTAGCAAGACCAAATGTATTGGTTATAGTACAATATGTAGTATTTTTTGTACCATTTTCAAATACATAGAACAAATATTATGTGTGGGGCATGCTCTACAAGTTCGCTCTCTAGAATAAGCCATAATTCAACAAGGTGTGCCATTTTTGTTATAACTCCTTTTCTGAGAGGTTCCAAGTAGTGAAACCTGGAGGAATTGCGTAAAGGCATTGAAGAACATTGTGTACTATTTTCAGATATTTATTCATTACAGGTACATAGTTATGATTATTTCAAGTTAGGGTTGTTGACTAATCCAAAATTAGTCATGTGAGACTAAAGTAAAGTTTGATGAAGATGCTAGTCTCTTGTTGTTAAAGTTAAGGAAAGTTTGCAAGTATGTGATCATATACACCAGGTCTATTATAGAGTTCCAAATCAGATTTGGATGATGAAATTGATGAGGGCTTTTGGTTGAGGTACATGTTGGGTACATGGTTGAGACAAGTTGGCACATACATGAGGTGTATAGTTGATGATGTTGGTACATCTTGATGATTCATAGTTTATGTGTATTTGATGCATGATTGGTATGTATTTGGTGCATGGTTGAGGCACTCATTGATAGTACATGTTAAGGTACAGGTTGGTGCATGGTTGATGCACTTTTTTATGGTACAGGTTGATTACAGGTGGTTTGGTACATATTGGTACAAGTTGTTTGGCACAGGTTGATTAGTACAAGTTTAAAACAGTATATCTCACATTGATAGTGTGACAGTGGTTCCATCATTCTACTTATATTTCAGGGCGGTTGGACGGGGAAATGACAAGTGGTTGTAGCCGGAGAAAATAGGGGGTTGTAGCGTCCTTCTGGTTGTAGCTAGAGAATTCGGGAGTTGGAGCTTCCCTTTGGTTGTAGCATGAGAAAATAGGGGGTTGGAGCCTCCTTCCATTTGTAGCTGAAAAACAAAGGAAGTTGGTGCTTCCAATGAATGTAATTCTTAAAGACATATAATAAAAAGAATTTTGTGGTTTTATCCCTCTTTGGGTTTCCACGTAAAAACATTGGTGTACTATGTATGTGTATGATTTCTCATTTGTTCATTATTTATTTACTCTACAACTATTGGATGATAATTCTACACTGATATAACACTTGCATTTTATGGTTAAAAGGATTAAATTTCTCTATTATTGATTCACCCCCCCCCCTCAGTAATCCAACAAAATGTTGGGAAAGAGGGGCCTAGCTCTACTTCTCCAAGGAGTCCTCTCATGTATTCAAAGGAAATGTCTATCATCATTCAAAGCAAATGTCAAATGACCAGTGAAACCATCCTAGTAATGTCTCAGAATACCTACCTATGTGCTTCATCATAAACCAAAACAATGATAAGTTAAGCAAAAAAATAACATGGGTTAGAGGATGTATTGTATCGTCGGAAACCATAAAGTCTAACTTATGGAGGCGAGTGGGAGGGATAAAATCATGCACAGTCTCTCTGTGAGGAAAGTGCTCAATCCACTTCAGGAAGGGATTGTGAAAAGTCAAAGGTTCAGAAAATTGACTCATAAGGTTTGAAAACTGGCTACCTAGGATGTTCTCATAATCTAAAAACCTGGAAGGGATTGACAAGGATCTAGAAGATGACTGACAAACTCTCAATGGAAGGTTAAAAGGTTTAGATGAAAAACATTTTCTTGGAGTATTCAGCCAACCCTTGGACTCTAGGGTTTGCCCCAGAGGAAACTCTATACATAATACATATCTCCCATCTACACCTCTAGAGACACAACAAAGTAAAGTAATCAGACATGGTTGGATAAATTTTTCACAAGGATCCTTCTTCAGGCAAACAATGTCGTTACTCCTATCAAGACTTGAGCATAATGGTCTTTGGTAATATTCTTCATGGAATAAATCCAAGTGCTCAAAGGAGTACTCATCAAAAACCTCAAGGTACGACCGAAAAGTATCAGGAAAATATGGGACTAGGTCAACCTTGGGTGTTTGGAAAATATCAGTAATTATATCATCTTCTTGTTGCCGCTAGTAAAAATCGATAGTAACATGTTGTAATAATTGTAAATGCAACACTTGGAAATGACTCTCAATGTCGTAAATGGGGTCTATATCGTAACCAACTACATCCCATTTACGTCTTCCAACATGTATGAACTCATCGATATAAACTACGTCACTATCTGTGTCATAACATGAAGGACTCAAAATATTCAAGGGCTCATCCATATCCTCCTCATTTCCCAAATCATAAAGTAGAGAATCATCAAAATCTTGAAGAGGAGGGTAACTTACGATTTCTTCTTATGTAGAAGCTTTGAGGACATGGGTGTCTTCAGCATGCATCATTGTTTCAACCTCATGAATTGTCCCTTCATCTTCAATTGTACAGCAAGGAAGATCTACTTCGTTCGAGGATTCCATTTCTCCTTCACTTTCTGAATCATGGAACAAGGTATCATCAAAATCCTAAAAAGGAAAGCAACTAACCTCATCATCTTCTTTTTGTGTAGGGGGAAAAGGTTTTTCGATGGCTTCTTCAGAGAGAAATTGTGTTTTTAGAAATCTTATGTTGATCTATGGTTTGTTCCCCTTCTTATTGGAAATCAACAATGAAATTCTCAAGGGCAACCAAACTTTCCATGCTAAGAGTACCTGAGGTAAAGAGGTATCTTATCTCGGATAAGGAGATGTTTTGCTCAATTCTTGCAACCATGATGTGAGATTCATTGAGCATCCTTGGGCCCCTTTTATTGAGGGGAAAACCTATATGCACCAAAAGTGCATGGGTATAGAGATGGACAATGCACTTGTCTTCAGGATGATGGCTTTTAGGAATCTGATATATCATGTTCTGAAACCTATCCTGGAAATATATGAGAGTTTCATCCTCAGTTTTCTTTATATGCTCGAGTCTTTCTAGTAGTACTGGGATGTCTTCCAACTGGATACCCCATATTTTGAGAAATGTCTCTTCCAATTGTTCCATAGATATGATGCTAGAATTGGGGAGGTTTTCATACCACTTCCTAGAATTGCCATAAAGAGTGGTAAAGAAAATTTTCATCACCTTATCTTCAACATCATCACTGATAGGATGGAGTTGAAAGAAAGCCCAAAAATCACTCATGTAACAGTCGACTCTTTCCCCATCACTACCAGTGAATCTAGGGAGCCATTTCTTGTACTTAGGGGGAATTCGTCGAGGGTTTCCTGGGATTTTACTCATGTCTCTGGGTTTGAAATTTCTCGGGTCCCATTGAGAATTCATGGTTGGCTTCTTCATCAATGGAGTTGCCAGATAATTTTCTTGAAATTATCAAAGAAATAAGGGAATCATCGTTAGTGGAGTCACTAGGTAAGCTTTGTAAGATTAGGAATCTTGAAGAAAGGCTTACCGAAAAGTGTCATCTTGAGGATATTGACTCATTGTTCCCCATCAATGATGCCAAAATGTTATCACGCAGTTTGTAATTGGAAGTAACAGAAAGGTGAAAGAAAGGGAAACTGGCGAAACTGGAGACTATCCTACCACTGTCACCTTGATAGGATAACTCTTTCTATTTAGGGAGGTAGGCCTAGGGGAGACGTCCCTAGTGACCTGGGGTTTTGAGAAGGAAAAGGATTATGGCTAAGTAAATTTACCCCCTCACAAGTCACCACCGATTAGAAGCTCTGGATAAACAACCAATAAAGATAATGATAACCAGAAGTGTACCTGCCCGAGACAAAGCAACAAGAAAATTATATATATGCAAGATCACTTGATGGTTAGTAGTTCATATAATCAAGGAATTTCTTATATAAATAAATTGATCGATAATATTGATGAAGCAAATCAATGATGTACAATATCAATAATCACAATATGTCACTTCACAATAAATTCTAAAGAAGCTTCACAATGAGCAATAATGAGTTATCATCAATGTTACAATACCAACATTCATTAGAAGCAATGACTACTACGCTTTAGCCATTATTTCAATTGCTTTAAAGATGTATAAAATGATGCATGGATATGATTATAACATAAGTAAATGACAGAAGCAATAGTGTTAGTAATTTATTCTAAGCTAGGGTTAGAAGGTGTTAATAATTGTTAAAAGTATTGGATGCTTGTGATTAAGGCACTCAAGCATAGAAGGTCTTAGATCAATGCAGTTATAGGGAAAATGGAGTCAAACTAGCTACAAAAGTTGAAGGGATAATATGATGATGGTAGGGCCAAAGAAAAGAGGGATATGATGGTTGAAGTGTTGTTAAGACAAGGCTTCAACCTATCAACCCTAGAGGAAGATGGCTCACTAAGGTGTATTAAACCTAGGCCTTAGTGCGTCTTCCTCCTTCTTTATCTCAAAGACAAAGTACAAAATGGATAGCTTGAAGAGTGAATGGTAGGGTGTTGCAATGGCAAGGCCCTAGCATTTATCTTCAGCAAATAAAATGGATTCTTAGCATAACCTAGTAGGGACTTAAAATAAGGACACCAACATGTGCTTATTTCCTAGGGTTTAATCCAACGAATTTCATTAACAAAATGCAATTAAAAATACCATAATCATTCAAGAAAAAGAAGGATTGTAGAAATTCACTTACATTCACCAAGTATCATCAATTCCAAACCCTAGTTGTAAACCTTCCACCAAGAAAATTCCAAAAATAGTTAAGAAAAGCCTCCTTCAACAAGTGTGCACTAGTAATTTCATCCAAAAACCCTAAAGAGGGCACAAATTTCAGACCTCGCACAAGTGTGAGTGAAAGATGATGATTAAAAGAGAGTTTTAGCTCTCTTATACAGTAGTAATGAACTTAATTAAAGTTTAGGTCACAAAAAGATGATAAGGACAAAAATACATAATAATATTGTTTTACATTAAATGTCATAATCAAACCCTAAATCAAGAAAAAAATGGGGACGTCATGCTGTTTTAGGGTGACGTTATCCATTTCTAGGGCAACGTTGGCCTCCTGGAGAAAAACCTAGGCCTCCTTAGGCCTACGAAACAAGCCACACGTGCCACATGTGCCACAACTACCTCTCAAAACCTCCACAAATGTTGGAGGAGGTCATGAATGTCCTGGGTGACATCACGGTCTTCCAAGGCCAACGTCCTGGTGAAAAATGCATAACCCCCCTTGGTACAGGTTTGCTCAGCTGCCTCTAGTGGAACATCCTCCTCTTCCCTGGTGCAAACCCTCTTACCTATCGTTGCCCGCTACTGGGGTCTCAGTGTCCATCTGGTGGGCTCTCAACCCCATGGAGGTCTAAACTAATCATCTCCCCATGTGCACTTATCCAATATGGTACATTTCCTTCGGGTATGATACTGCACATCAATAGATGCTCCTTCCATAGGCTCATAAGTCATAGGGATCATAGCAATGTCAATCACAACTAATCATCAATTTTATTAAACATGTGCATAAAAACCCTTTTACTCAGTCAAGTGCTCAAAGACATTATACGAATCTACAAGCCATGTTTGGAGGAAGTGATAGGGCATCCTATTGGGCTAGTGTTCACTGGATGTGGGATGTTCCTGGGAGAAATCAAATCCAAGTCATGTTAGTGGATGAGGTGGATAAGGGATGTCTGGACAAGGGGCATAGTTATAGCAGCGAAATGCATGGCTTACCTATGGGTGCCTCTGTAGAGGGTGAGTTGGACCTATCCTGGATGCAAATGTTTCCAATCCCATTCATGCCTTTTATCTTTATTCTTTATTTCTTTTTCTTTCAAGAATCTAATCAGGGGACATTGCCCTGGCGTGGTGACCAGTGGTGGCAATGTTACCCAAAAGCACTTTCACAGAAATGATAAGGTTGGCTCGTGATGAGACCCCCTTTATCTTGGCTATGCCACCAAGAGTCACTACACTGGTATGGTAACCAGTAGCTAGTAGTGTCATACCGCTAGATGCCCATGGACCTAATAGGTTGGCTTGTGATGAGACCCCATATCCTCTGACTAGGTCTTGTTTTTATTATTTTTTATGGGTCCATCTGTTTCTTGCTGAGAATCCTTTTACTGCTTTCTCAGGGATCCCTGGGTGAAGCATCCCGAGGTTTTATTTTTAGGCTTTTATCTTTTGTCAGTGTCTTTGACCCTCTGGGCCTTTAGCCCCTTCTTCCCACAAGGTAAGGTGAAACCCTTAAATAATTGGCCAACACAATGCCCGGACCAATGTAATGGGATGGATGAGCGGGATTAAGATGGAAAGTGGTAAGTATGATGGGAGTGGATGATGAATTTTCATGAATCCCCCCAGTGGTAACTCAAAACCTATGGGCACAAGCTTATTAGGGCATCCTGTCATTCCCCCCAGACATGGTCAAGTGGATAAGTATAATATCCAAGCACCCGTTAGAAACAAAAATAACTAAATGCACATATTCAAAGGTTTTGAGGATCAGAATGACAAATACCATGATACCCAGACTCATTACCTCATGGAGAAAGATCCATCTCTACTACAGGAAAAGGCCGAGGTGATGGATGTTGTTATTGATGACAAGGTGGAGGCCTTGAAGAAAAGAAAATATGGGCACTCTAGGGCCATGCTCAAGTCGATCTGGATCTCGGTACTCCATGTCTAGGACCTGTGGGCCTCGAGACATAATCTCCTTATTTATCCCTAAAGTGGGGGATAACAGGTATATCTCTCAGTAGTCCATGTCTATAACCTCAAGGATTTGAGACATCATCTCCTCAATTATCCCTGGAAATGGGCGATAGCAAGACCCACTCTCATTTGAGTAGTAACCTCTACCGGTATATGAGTCTGGTTGTCGCTAACTAAATGAATTTCTCTCCGAAGAGAGGATTTTCATCAAAGATAGGATAAGTTCTAAG
This sequence comes from Picea engelmannii, assembly GCA_009831015.1. Classification (NCBI taxonomy): domain Eukaryota; kingdom Viridiplantae; phylum Streptophyta; class Pinopsida; order Pinales; family Pinaceae; genus Picea; species Picea engelmannii. The sequence goes on from ML791358.1 coordinate 331,424, forward strand.
TGCAGGGATATTCTAATATGATAGTGCAATCCTACATTAAAAAGAAGTTGCAGTCATATTTTAATAGTAGTAGAATCAATTACAAGTGTATAATTTAATGTGCAAAACAAAAATAGTTCCAATTTTACATAATCAAATTGTATTGCATACTTTTTAGCATATATATGTTCATAAGCATGTTCTTGTAATTTAATTCATAATTAATTTATAATCATTCTCTACAAATGACAATTGGAAAGAATGACAAACTGAAACATTTGTAGAAAACAATAAACAACAGTGCACTATTGAATAAATAAATCATGAATATGCTTGCTATTATCCTCCTTCAAAGAAATAATTCATTTTCAGGAATACAATAACAAGTACAGAGATTTCATATCTGTCTTTGAGTCTGATAAAGAATTATACAGTACCCAATTTCATCTCTCCAACACCCCCTTTTCTCATGTTACATTGAAATTATTATATACCCTATTATTTACCATCTTAATTACTGAACTTTTCAGTTACTAATTCTACAACTTCCCTAATCTTCCCATTCCCATTATCGTTTGGATTTTTTGAAACATAGATAAAGCATTACATAATATTCCTTTCTACTATGTGTTATGACCCTAAATTGCACCACACATGCTTACCCGGCATCAGGCCAACTCATGTCTCTTCATTGCCAAAGCCATGCTGAATAAAACCTTGAAAAACCTCTTAAATTAGGTAACCCACGCCCTAACCCATTACTGGGCGCATTGGAATGCTAACAGGCCCACTACTGCATGCGTTGGAACGCTAGCTGGCCCACTACAGCCCGTGTTTATCTAACAAAGCACAAAAACAGGAAAGTTGCCGACGGGATGAAAAGATTTGGGTCAGTTAACTGGAACTTCCAGCCATGCATGGCCGAGAGTTTGTCCAAAACCCTAGCTCCTTCTAGCCTATAAAAGAAGGGGTAGGGGTACTATTTGGAGGAGGAAAAAGATAGCAAAGAAAATCTGCCCAATTGCTGAATCCATTTGTCCCAACCCTTTAGCATTTTCTTAAGCCTAAACAGAATTCAAGCAAAGCAATTGGAGGACAAAGAAGAGGAGGAGCCCAGGATCAGGATTGAGGAACGGTGGCCGGCCTCTATCATTATTGTAAGTTGATTCATCTTGAGATTAATAAAGAATACTTTTCCCGTCCCAATGCACGAGTGATATATGTTTTATTTGATTTGTGCTTAATCTCTAACCCGTAGATAGAAGAATAGCATGCATGCATAGTGTTTTGTCTTGATTGCAGGATTGTCTTTGGAAGGAGCAGTGAGAGCAAGCGGATAAAGCGCAACGGAGGATCTACATCAAACGTCGATAGAAAAAGGTTAGTAGGTTCTTTCCATGTTTGCATGTGAAAAAGGGTTTGAGGTTTGGGGTGGTAGATTAAAATTAATTTCTTAAGGGTCATGATCTGCATGCAAGTTTAAGCCCTAGCTTGTTAGTCCGTAGGGTAATATTTCCCAACAACAGAATTACCTTGAAAAACCTCTTAAATTAGGTAACCCGCGCCCTAACCCATTACTGGGCGCGTTGGAACGCTGGCAAGCCCACTACTGCACGCGTTGGAACGTTGGCTGGCCCACTACAGCCCGCGTTTACCTAACAAAACACAAAAATAGGAAAGTTTCCTACGGGACGAAAATCTTTGGGACAGTTAACTGGAACTCCCAGCCATGCATGGCTGAGAGTTCATCCAAAACCCTATCTCATTCTAGCCTATAAAAGAAGGGGTAGGGGTACTATTTGGAGGAGGAAAAAGATATCAAAGAAACTCTGCCCAATTGTCGAATCCATTTGTCCCAACCCTTTAGCATTTTCTTAAGCCTAAACAGAATTCAAGAAAAGCAGTTAGAGGACAAAGAAGAGGAGGAGCCCAAAATCAGGATCGAGGAACGGTGGCCGACCTCTATCATTATTGTAAGTTGATTCATCTTGAGATTAATAAAGAATACTTTTCCCGTCCCAATGCACGAGTGATATATGTTTTATTTGATTTGTGCTTAATCTCTAACCCGTAGATAGAAGAATAGCATGCATGCATAGTGT
>ML791358.1:334174-360563 GCA_009831015.1 Picea engelmannii
GAGCCCAGGATCAGGATCGAGGAACGGTGGCCGGTCTCTATCATTATTGTAAGTTGATTCATCTTGAGATTAATAAAGAATACTTTTCCCGTCCCAATGCACGAGTGATATATGTTTTATTTGATTTGTTCTTAATATCTAACCTGTAGATAGAAGAATAGCATGCATGCGTAGTGTTTTGTCTTGATTGTAGGATTGTCTTTGGAAGGAGCAGCGAGAGCTAGCAGATAAAGCGCAATGGAGGATCTACATCAAACGTCGATAGAAAAAGGTTAGTAGGTTCTTTCCATGTTTGCATGTCAAAAAGGGTTTGAGGTTTGGGGTGGTAGATTAAAAGTAATTTCTTAAGGGTCATGATCTGCATGCAAGTTTAAGCCCTAGCTTGTTAGTCCGTAGGGTAATATTTCCCAACAACAGAATTGGCGACTCCACTGGGGAGATTTTACTCTTAGGGTTTCCGGATTCAAGAAAGGTTTTTGGGTAGTTTTAAGGAATAAATTTTTTGTTTCTTTGTCTGTTTTGTTTTCTGTTAGGTCAAAGCTAGCAGGGAACCTGGTTATCAATACCAGTTTTTTCCTTGACTGTTGCTTGACAGTTATTATCGGGACACACAGAGGTACACGCGGCCTGCAGAAGGCATGCCCGTGTGTAACCCGCACCCTAACCTTCTGTAGCCCGCGTTTGAACGTTTGCTGCAGAGGTTTCAGTAGCGTGTAGGACTCAGAAAGATTGAGAGGCAGTCTCCTCTTCCCTGTCAGAATTTTACCTTCTCAGGGGGCTTTCTAGATCCTATCTGGGTCTTGTTGGTTCACTGTCTTGTTTGCAGTCTGCTTTATTGTGTTTGTTTTCTTTTGCATTCATTTTCCTTTTCTATTAAAGTAGAAGCATCCAAGCCTTTTAGAGACCCTGGTTGTCAATACCAGAGGCCTTTTTCAGGTCTGGGCTGCTTGTGTGTTGTTTTGTCTTGGCTTTTATACAGACCCGCGGCCTGTTTAAGTTTAGCCCGTGGGTACCCGCGCACTGTTATAGCTCAGCACACGTTTGCACGCGTGTTGTTTCAGTGACAGTTGCGGGCTTGATTGGTTTCTTTTCAGCCTGGGTGGAGCAGTCATCCCTTCCTGTGGTGAGAAGTGTTCCTCTCAGGGGTTTTGAGTCTGGGGATGCACAGTTAGCAGGTTAGGGCCTCTTATCCTTAGCCAGTGTTTTTATGAGTTGATGTTTTGATAGAAAACACAAAAGAAAAAAAAAATTGTTTTATGTTTTTTAGACAAGTGTTAGAATCAGTGCTTTCTTGATTTCTTTTTCGCATATTTGCTCTGATTCTTTTGCGATATGCTCTTTAAGCCAGAGATTTATTTTTGTTCTCTTGGTTTTGTGCTTGTCGACATTTTCCCTTTGTTGCGTCGTTTTGCAATTAAATAAAAAAAAAAAAAAATCATTTTCTTCTTGGTTTGAAGATTGATTTGTTGCATCAGTAGCTAGGAAGAAGTCTTTTTCATAAGTTTTGTAGTGAATTTAGCGTATAAGTAGCTCGCAGATTGAGAGAAATTCCTTGATGTTTTTCTACATGAAATCTTAGAAAATCCAAAAAGAAAAGAAGTCTTTCTTGGTGGAAAGTTGCTGGTTTTGCATTTTTGTAAAAGTTTTTGTTTCCAAGCATTTCTTGTTCATTTTGCTTTGAGTCTTTACACACCATCAGTTTCACCTCCATACCTTGTGATGTAAAAAATCCCATTAAAAGCAACGCTAATTAAAATCAATTAGACTTTTTGTTTGTAGGGTGCATACACTAGCTCAGGACTAGGGCCTTGGAATAGGTTGGAGAGTAAATTCTCCAAGGCCACGCAAACCAAACATTGGAGTCTGTCAATAGGGAGTGTAGAAGTCCAGTTACGAAAAGTTATCTGGGACCCCCCTCTAACACAGGGGCTAAACACGAGGTCGCGTAAGGAAAGGTAGCGAAGATAACCCCTCCAAAGCTGGACCGAGCATAGTGGAGAACACATATCGAGGATTTGTTAAGGGATTCCGTCGTTTGCATTTTCCATGGGGCTTCGTGGGTCTCAAATCCGTTCGAGGTCCTCAGTTGTCTTCCGGACCATTTTCTCTCGATACCCTTGACAGGTTTCGGGCTTGATACCCTGCTCATTGTGCTCTACCCGACTATCGACTGTACCCGCCTGGTGATTGTTCACGTGCTGGAAAACTAGTTGCCAATATTTTCTAGGGACATACACGGGTGACTGCGGGGGTATACCGCGGTACCTAGGACAGACATCGGGCCACGCTTTGCAAAGTATACCTGGAGGGTGCTTCCATATTCGAGTTGCACTTGCACCGGTAAGTTGCTCTAGTGTTGGTTGTTGTAACTGTTCTTCAAAATAGTTAGTGATTGCTTGTTTTATCTCATAGGGGCATCTTTTAGTGAGTGTTACTGTTTTCACGTGTAGAATACCTTAGCGTGTCGTGGATCTTATCACACAGTGGAGGATTCAGAGCTCCGCCGGTCACGAAAGCTTCTGGGCCTGCCGTCGGTTATACTGGAGCCACCCCCGCCACCATTAAGGCGGAAGCTAGACTAACAAGGGTCTTTCGAAGCAACTGGGGCTTTTGAGCCCGAACAACTCCCGGAGGAATCAACCGCCAATCTTGGCGTGGTTGAAACCCCAACCACTGATACTTGGCCAGACATTATTGTGCCAATACAATTTTACGAACGCCTGTCAGTGCCTAACCCAGTTATGGAACCAAACGTTGTTACTTCCTCTGGGAATTCTTCCATTCCCGCCACCGTTGCTACCACAGGAGAAGCTTCTCCTAACTTGCCTTTGTCGGCAGTCCGGACCACCATGGCCCCGGCCGCAACTTCGTCGCAAAGTGGACCGACCCCATCTATCGTGGCGGCCACAAATCCCTTCACCTCTAGTGCGACAGGCGCTCCGTTTTCATACGGTATGCCTAGTTCAGGAACAAGTCCTGTACTCACTCAATCCACTTTACAGACTTTGGGTCTGGGGGCAGGGAGCTCTAACGCTCCTCTGCAAGGTCAAATTGGGGGCATTCATATCCCTTTCAATGCTTTTTCTCACGTTGGAGGTCATATTCCTCCTTCGTCCCCATCGCTCGATGGTCCGCATCAGCAGACCGCCGAGTAGCCTGCACACACGAGTTCACTTGGAGCCGGGAGTCAAGGACCACCTGCGCAAACTCAGCTGATAGTTTCATTACCATTTGTTTGGAATGGGACGTTTGGTAACAACACGTTCACACCCACTACTTTCCCATCTAGGGGCGCGCCCATATTTGGACAGTCCACTCCGGCACAAGGTACTATTCCTGCGCCGGGGGCACATATACTAGGACCTTGGAACTCACAAGGATCCACTCCCTCCGCTGGAATGTCGTTCTGGGGTAATTATTTACACAGTCAATGGAACCCCGGACAGACTGCTATGCCTCTCCCAATAGGAATGGCATGGGGTAATCCTTCCCAAAGTCCACCAAACACGATGAATGCCCAACATCCTATGTCCTTTATGGGGAATCAGCCAATGATGTCTCCTCAGATGAAAAACCCTTACGCTGGTCAGGGCCATGGTTTCTACCAGAACCCGGGCCAGCAGCCCAACTTTTCCTGGCAACCTGGTGCCAGTCAAACTCCAGGACCCCTTTTTCCAGGCTATCAGCAGCAACCTAAACTACCATTCTTGGCGACGTTACACTTGCCAGATTTGACACGGTTGTTAAATGATCCTATCTGTCACGATCCGCGTTGGCCTCCTATGCCGACGAAGTTTCCTTCGGACATCCCAAAGTTCGAGGCCAAGCCTAACAAAGACCCAGGTGATCACGTGACTACTTTCCACCTTGGTGTTCATCTGACTCACTGAAAGATGAGTCCGTCCAGTTGCGATTGTTTCAACGCACTCTCATCGCGAGTGCCGCGAAATGGTACATAGAGCTTGACCGCTCACGATATTCCTCTTTTGGTGAACTGGCGATGGCCTTCCTTAACCATTTCTAGTTACCTGTGAGATACAACGTCGGCACAGAGTTGCTAGACAATTTCGAGCAGACGACAGTGGACCATATCTCAGATCATATTCGAGAGTGGCTACGCCGAAAGAGTCTTATCAAGGTACCCGTCCCACCAACATTCTTGCTTGAGTGGTTCCTTAAGTCTTTAGTTCCGCAGTTATCCAAAGACGTCGCGACTTCAGGGGTTTTCTCCGAGGAAGATGCCATCATGAGGGCTCAACAGTTTGAGCTTATCTATTCTCAATCTGGTCTATTGTACAACATCCTACCGTATGCACCACAATCAATTCTGGATAAAACCAGACAGAGAGCCGGACCACATGCTGATGGTATCGTTGGTTCGGCACAAACTAAGCCCGCTGAGAAATTGACAAAATAATTGCAGCAGTTATCTATACAACACTCAGCGGCCATCCAGACTACTGCTTTGGATGCTCCTCCTACCCAAACGTCGGAAGTACACTCCATACAGATGACTAACCCAAAGGTCACCCAGCAGCCTGAAGGGAAGAAAAAACAATGCAAGAAGGGTAAGGGGGATAAGAAACCCACCGATAATGCTGGCGAGGGCACTACCAAAAAGAGGAAGGCAAGGTATCCATGCAACTTGTGTGTGGAAGACCACCCGACCCATCTATGCCCTCGACTTGCGGAGGCCTAGAAGTTTGTCACACAGCAACAACAAGCCGTGTTGACTAATCCCTTTTAGCATGGGAAAAATTTAACTCAAGCCTCTGCAAGTGCCGAAGGGGGCAGCCAAGAAACCTGCCCTCCTCCTAACAATTCCTCGTTCGTGAATGTATATATGGTTATGGGTGATTCTTTGATAATGACTATAGCGCACGACTATAGTAAACCAAGCGCCTCTGAGAAGGGAAAAGAAGCCGAGATCCCATCTCTTCCTCTACAGATCGAGAAGATGTTGGGTGAAACAATGACACGCATTCCAAAAGGTGCGTTCAAGTGAGCTTCTTACAATCCAAATGCAAGGGCCGCCCAGAACTACTCTGTGGTGGAAGATTTATCACAAACCCCTTGTGCTATGTCCAATTTGGAGGTCCTCCAAAGTTGCCCTGCTCAGAGGAAAGCCTTGTTGACTGCGTTAGGCTCTACTGAGACTTGTAACCCAGGTACCATCATGTTAGATACAACTGACTTGAAACCTCGTTTGCCTTACCATGTCACGTTTCAAATAGTAGTGGCTCATCCCACGAAAACTTTTACACGGAATATCTTCCGCACGGTGGTAGACGAGGGTGCTTCGACTTGTGTTATGTCATTGGCATGTTGGAAATCCATTGGTCAACCTGAGTTGTCTCCGTCACCTACTCTCCTCACTACGTTCGATGGTCGTTCTTTCTGACCGCATGGCATCATTCCTTCTTTCCCTATGCAGTTAGGAGGGAAGACCGTGTGTGTCGAAGTAGAGGTAGTCGATGCCCCCCTCGACTACAATCTCTTGTTAGGTCGTAGTTGGACTTATTCTATGCAAGAGGTGGTTGCTACAATCTTCCGAGTCTTATTGTTTCCGCATGAAGGCCGGATAGTGACCATTGATCAATTGTCCTTCTCTAGGCCTAACCCTTCTTTGGGGGCATCCATGGTTCCCATGATAGATAATCCTCAAGACGGTGTCGTTAAAGTCGGAGTTGGTTTGTGCCCATCGTTAATGGGTACTTTCGATTACCCACCTCCTCAAGGCGATGTCAAGTTCATATCGACTCACCACAAGGCTGAGATTTTTCACGTAACGTCGTTCCGCACAACTTACTTTGAGTATCTGTGGATTCTTCCTTCCCCATCAACCATGGTGGATGAGATAGGGCACGCTGGCATGACCATTCCCTTGTCGGCCATTGAAGTAGCATACTCCTTGGTCCAGCAAGCTTCAACTACTCCTGGTCCGACTCCCGCACACGAGTTGGATCCACCTCTAGAGCCTATCTGGGCTCAAGATTCTCTTGCCAACACCAATTCGCTAGATTTAGTCTTGCCTTCTGACGAAGCAATAATCGAAGTAATGACTAGTTCGGATAAGCCCTGGGATGATCTTCATCACAGATCATATTTCCTCCCAGATTTAAGCTGAATTGAGGCTGGAGAATTCACTATCACCATGACGGGAGATCAACCATGTCCCATTAACCTCTTAGCTACACAAGACATTTACGCTGAGGGCAATATGGCGACTATCGCTACAACCATACCTATCAACATCTCCCGAACCCCTGGTGTCATGGAGAATGTCTTCGTCGAAGCAGATTGCTCCCCCAAAGAGATTCAGATTTACACGGATCTTTTCAAAGAATTTCGCGACGTTTTTGCCTGGTCTTATGAGGAAATGCCAGGCATCGATCCGAAAATAGTTGAACATGAGAGCACTTTGTATCCTGATGCTAAGCCTGTTCGACAGAAACTTCGTCCAATTAATCCTAGGAAAGCAACAACCATTAAGACGGAGGTTGAGAAATTTCTCAAGGTTGGGTTCATATACCCTATTCATTTGACTCAATGGGTGTCAAACCCCGTGACGGTCGATAAAAAACAAGGCATGATTCGTGTATGTACTGATTTCTGTGATTTGAATAAGGCATGTCCAAAAGATAATTATCCAACCCCATTCATCGACCAGATCATTGATGAATGTGCCGGTTGTGAATCCTTTTCATTCATGGATGGTTTCTCAGGCTATAATCAAATCCAAATCAAACCTGAGGACCAACACAAAACGGCATTCATTTGTCCATGGGGTACATTCGCCTATCGCAAGATGCCTTTTGGTCTCAAGAATGTTGGAGCTACTTTCCAGCGGGCCATGTCTTTTGCGTTTCACGACCTCAAACATATAGTCGAGGCTTATCTAGATGATTTAGCATCACGCTCTCGCAAGTGAAAGGATCATCCTACACACCTCAAACTCATCTTTGAACGTTGTCGCTACTTCAGGATTCGCTTGAATCCCAACAAGTGTAGCTTTTACGTCACGTCAGGACATTTGTTAGGTTTCATAGTGTCAACTACAAGGATCATGGTCGATCCTCTCAATGTGGAGGCGATAATCTAGTTGCCCCCCCCACGCACAATCTTATAACTTCAAAGTCTTCAAGGCAAGGCGAACTTCTTATGACGCTTCATCGCCAACTATGCCGAAATCACCAAGGGCTTCATGCGTTTATTGAAGAAAGATTTTCCCTTTTTCTGGGACGAAGAAGCGCAACGCTCTTTCGACACATTGAAACACGCTCTTACAACCGCACCCCTGCTACGGCCACCGAATTATAACAAGGATTTCCTATTATATCTGGCTGCCGCAGAGTCAACAATAGGCATGGTTTTAGTTCAGGAAGATGATTCATTTTCTGAATACGTGATCTATTACCTGAGCCGAGGCCTCATAGGACTGGAACTTAATTATACTCATCTCGAAAAACTTGCGTTGGCAGCAGTTCATGATGTTCAACGGTTCCATCACTATGTTCTGTTTCGCAAGACCACCGTCATTGCCATCGTGAATCCATTCTAGTACATGTTGACACGACGAGTTATCGGCAGAAAAATCAGTAGATGGATGGTCATCCTCAAAGAATTTGACTTAGACTTCATTTCATCCAAGTCCAAGAAATCATTGGTCTTCGCAGAACTTATTTCGGAACTTCCGGTTGAGTCAGGTGACGTTGTGCCTGAGGAATCACCTATCCGGGGGGATATGTTTTTGATTGAATCGTCAGACCCCTGGTACGGAGATATACTGATCTATCTCGAGACTTTGAAGTGCCCCAACTCTACTTCTCGTGATGAGCATCGGCGGACACGCCATCAGGCCAAGAACTATCTCATACTCAATGATACGTTGTATCGGAGAGGTGTAGACTGTATCTTGCGTCGATGTCTCACTCATGAGGAGGCCATCATAGTGCTCAATGATTGTCATACCGGAGCTTGTGGTGGCCACTTATCTGGGTTGGAAACAACCCAAAATATTTTACGAGCAAGTTACTTTTGGCCCACGCTTATCAAAGATTGTATCGAGTCGGTTAAGAAGTGCCATCCGTGCCAAATCTTCTCACGGAATATGAGGGCACATCCAGCTCCCATGTTTCCTATTATCACCATCGGTCCCTTCACTAAGTGGGGGATTTATTACACTACTTGCAACCCCCCATCATCCAGGGGGCACCGCTATATCATTGTAGCTGTCGACTACTTCACTAAGTGGGTCGAAGCTATGCCGACGTTCAAAGATGATGGAGAGACTGCAACTCTCTTCCTATTTAACCAAATTATAGCACGGTTTGGCATCCCGAGAGAGATTGTCACTGACCATGGCAGTCACTTTCAGAACCAAATGATGTCCAAGTTAATATCAAATCTTGGGTTACGGCAGGAACACTCGTCACCTTACTATCCCCAAGTCAATGGGCAGGTGGAAGATGTTAACAAAACGCTCAAGACAATGCTACAACGAACCATCAACTCAGCCAAATCCAACTGGCATTTGATGTTATACTCAACATTATGGGCTTACCGAACCTCAGTTAAGACTGCAACCGGTTTCTCACCTTTCCAACTCATTTATGGGCTGGAGGCAGTCTTTCCCATCGAATGTCAAATTCCATCTCTGAAATCGGCAGTACAATTATTGCCAGACACTTCGTCGCTTGAAGAACGGTTAGTATACCTTGAGCAGCTTGATGAACAGTTTTGCGATGCGGCGCTGGCCAATGAGGCTCATAAACATAAGTTTAAGTGTCAATATGATAGGTCCGTTCATCCTCGGGTTTTCTCTAAGGGCGACCTTGTCCTGGTTTATGACCAAGATAAGGACCCCCTGGGGGCAGGAAAGTTTAAACCCATGTGGTTTGGACCCTTCATTGTTAAGGAGGTTTTAAATAAGGGTGCTTATCGTTTGGTATATTTTGAAGGGAGTGCTTTGGCGGAGCCTAGGAATGGGCTCTACCTCAAGAAGTATTACTCATAGAACGGTCACTGTGGGTAACTTTTTGTAACATATGTATAGTCTTTGTGCTATTACTTTTTTACATTTCTTTTGAAAAACGTGTCATGGATGTGTCATTAATGTTATATTTCGTCATTATGGAAGATGTCAAGTGAGTCCGAAGTGTTCATTGGGTATGCAGACGGTGCTAGTCGACACATGAGGAGGCTTGCCTCTGCAGCTTGGGTAATCTTTACACCATAGGGTCAGTTGTTATCTTCTGGAGGGATATGCTTAGGTGACACCACAAACAATGTTGCTGAGTATAGTGCAGTTATTGAGTTGCTTCGTGACGCTTTTTCATTGGGTATCTCTCATCTCTGGGTCTATCTAGATGCTCAACTGGTTGTGTCGTAGCTAAATAGAATATACCGGGTGCATGACCCAACTTTACACCGACGATTCCTTAGGGTACGTCTTTTGGAACGCAACTTTGATTATATTACATATTTTCATGTTCCTAGGAGTCTAAATCAAATCACAGATACTCTAGCTAATCACATTTTAGATTGGCATCTTGCTCACACATAAAAAGATCATGATCATACACATGTAAATACATTTTTGCACACATAATCCATAAAGACACAGAAAAGAAATAAAAACCATATATAAACATCCGAAAATCCTCAGAGTACATAGATGGGCGCAAGCGCCTCAAAAAATGGGAACCATAACGAGTCACTGGGCTTACGCCCTCAAAAAATATATACATATCAGTGCTCGTGGCACATAAAAGTCTCAAGTCTGTTTAGGGCCTATGGGCCCTGTTATAATCATGTACAGCCTAACCCAAACGCCTAAACAATCAGACCCATGTCCGAGGTACCCCCACAATATGAGTCTACATCGAGGGCGGAAAATCCTCTATCTCTGCCATGGGAACTGTGCAAGTGAGCTCAGTAAAGTTCCACTCAATCCGCCTAAGAGCCCTCTCGGCCTCTCCTGCTGGGAGGTTCCCTGCTACTGCTGCCCCCCTGGCGGCGATAGTTGCGGCCTCTGGCCATGGGCGGCACCTGTTCCGTGCAAAATCGACAGGTCGCACGGGTCCCACATCTGCACGCAACACAATATTCACCCATCAAAAACTCTGCTGTACAAAAACATGATATATATCAAAAAGACATTAAAATTACATATGCAAACAAAAAAACTGTACAGGTGGAGACACACCCATCTCCCCTCGCTCCTCACCAGGAGGCACTGGTATCGCCGGATCTCTGGAAAAGTCAATCCCTGCATATGGGTAATCCTCGATAGCTGGGATCTGTTGCGACAACCACGCAAAAAAGTCGTCATTGAAGGCCTCTGTGGTCCTTCCACCACCCTGTCGTGGCAACAATGCTACCCATCTACACACTGCAGGGAAAGTCACCAGATGTCATCGTACTGTCAACCGAGGATTGAAACATGGAACTCTCTCAAAAAGGAATGAATAGAGGATGGTCCCAAACCCGAAGTTCCCGTGTGTCCACTGTCTACAAGCTGTCAGTTGACCTGTCATGCTTGCCAGTAGTGTAGTACTCCAGTCAAAATTTTTTGCATTCATGCACTAAATTGCACAGTTCATCTGTGCGCGCGACGCCTGATGCACAACTGCAGAGCCGGTAATTCGCCCAATGAGTGATAAGATAGTCCGAAGGGTAAGGCTGGTGATACTACTAACAGTTATCGAGGAAGTCTTCTGATTGGTCCCAACCATGCAATATTCCTCTATCAACTCCGAGACTTTGCTCGGCCCTGCAGGAAAAGTCTGAAAGTTGACGGGTTCCCCTCTCCTCGAGAGGCCCGTCAAAAAGTAGATATCCTCGGTGGTGGGCACCAAGGATTGCCCCTCTATCATAAAGGCCTCTGCATCTGGGTGCCAATAATCAACCAAGGCATTTAGTATCCTGGGTTGAGCGCGCATAAACGGACACATAATTTTTTTTACCAAGCCACACTGCGACAGCACGGCCATAACGTTCGGATCTGTAGCCACTGCCTCATTGGCAACCTCATGCTCTCTCTCTCTCCACTGGACATACATCCTGCCAAAAACACAAAGCAAAAGGAGGGAGTTAGGTCTTCATTCAATCAAAATTTCCATCACACGGGGGCACCCACGGGCTATCGAGGTGACAGTCGTGGGTACCCGCGTGCAGTTTTGACTCTGTGCACGGGTACCCACGAGCTGTCCCTGGACAACGCACGTTTTACTAGGGCCGACCTCTTGGAGGTCGACGGCCGCCCCCAAAACCAACTTAAAAGACATAAATTAAGTATTGAATTGCAAGATTAGGGAGTTTGTACTTGGTCCAAGCAGAAGTCTGTTTCGTCCACTGAAGCTCCCGGAATCACGATCTTTGGTAAAGGGGGTCTTTTGGCTCCAGAGTCAATTTCCAAATCAACAATGGTGATAATGAGCTGCCAGCTTCTATTTATAGACATTTTGGCCTCTTTTTGTCACTCTTTTGGGCCCTCTTATCAGTTTCTTTATACCAAAAACCATTTTAAGTGGTTCAGGAGTTATATGGGAGGGATTTGATCAGGTATTGGGACATTTTTCATTGAGTTTTAGAAAATAAAAAAAATACATATGGACGGTCCATAAAAAAAAAATTCAAAAATCAACTTGAGCATATAGGGTAGGATTTGATCCCCACTGTTGCATCTTGTTGCTTTTTGTTCTTACGATATAGGATCGATCCCATCTGGTTGTGACACGGAACTGTCATATCTTCTCTAGAAGTGTCGCAACTTGGTGGTAGAGCTTGCCAAAACATGGATGCCCTAGGTAGTTCCTAGTTGCATTATGGTGTCCATGCCGTTTCTAACAACACTATAGGCTCAGGAGTCCGTATAGTCTTTCTGGAATATGAGTTTGAGCCTCATTTGCATGGGTCTTTTTCACTCTTTGTCTTACCCTCCGGACTCCCAAAACATAATGGGTCTCCTTTTAAGCCCTTTTCAGACCCTCTAAACATGAAAAGATTGACGAGCAATCTTGTGATCTTTCACGCTCGTTAAACTGAAATTTGAAGTCACGTCTGTCCGGCGGTAGTTTACCCCTTTTTCGGTCTGGATGGTCAACTGTACGAACAAAGGAATACTCTATTGAACTCCCGTTCTTTAGAAGAGTATCCTCAGGTAAGATTTTATTCCTTTTTCGGACTTGAGGGATTAAACTTACGAAAAATAAACCCCCCTGGAGTCCATAGTTAAGCTCTTTTCAGACTCCCTAAAATTGAAAATATTGTCGAGTGACCTTATTCTTTCACACTCGTTAAAATGGTCCAGAAGAACATTCCTGATGGAGTCCATAGTTAAGCTTTTTTCAGACTCCTTAAAATTGAAAAAATAGCCGAGTGATCTTGTCCTTGTCACACTCGTTAAAATGGTTTTGAATTGACATCTAGTCGGTGCTAGTTTACCCCTTTTTCGAACCGACTAGACTATTGTCGAAAAAGGTACCCCAATGGAGTTTCCTTTAATGCTTTTTCAGACTCTCTAAATATGAAAAACACCGAGCTTACCTTCTCTGGGCTCGTTAAAGTTACATCGAAGGATGTTACCATTGTGTGTTCTATCAATCGCATTTGCATCCTTTACCCATCAGCCTAGTAACAGTTTGCCTTTGCGTCTTAACACCTTTGGCCACTGGAGGATTTTTCCCGAGTATCATTTCCTAGAACATCAGTCTTGTCCTTGCACCTTGAGCTTGTATGTTTGTTGTGCTCGTTCCTCCATTATAACGTAATATTCTTTTATTCTTTCAACATCATCAAAAAGATAAAAAAAAATCAAATATACCCCAAAAAGAGGATGGGAAAAGTATTTTATTTATTGGCAGCATCATGAGTCGCCCTTGGATAAAGCACATCTGTCCATTTGATTCATCAGACTATGGGATGTAGTACGACCTTAGGAAGCTTTGCTCGTTATACAGAGTTGTGTCCTCCACCGTTTGGTTACTCTTCCAAACATATGGAGAGTTTGTGTTGCCTCCTGCTTCGTAGACTTATGATTAACAGATATGTTGCCTGAGTCTTATCACTTGTCGTGCTATTATCCAAGGGAAGTTTGTCACTTAGCCTGAGTCGGCCCCTCTACAATATGTCTCTTGTCCGCATACCCGACCATCCTGAACGTCCAATCAAGTCTTTGTTCGAAATCATTGAAGCCTTCAGTCCGATCATCAAGATTATCAAGTCCATAACCGACGAGCCGTCGAAGCCCTCTGGGTAGTGAAGTCGTACACTCATATTACACTCCTACCTGAGTTTAGAAGATTTTGAAGTTGTTTCTCGAGCTCTGAAGTACAACCATCAGGCCAAATCCGCTTCTGAGAGATGGATACGTTACATGTATATCTTTTTGATTTCGAGATGTAGCTCCGCTGTGTATTATTTGTGGCTACTCTTTATAGTTTTTTGACATGGATCTACAATGTATTTGATTGGTAGCCATGGTTCCGATTTATCCCGAGAATGGGTATGCCTGCCTCGGTGAGACATTTGATATTTTTGTAGACGGCACCTCTTGATTCCTGATTCCTGGGCTCACTCATTCAACATATCAGTACAGATTGGTAAAGAATTGGTAATGTATTTCGGCCATCAGATGCTCTTATGACCTCACACATTAGGGGGCATCTGTTATAACCCTAAATTGCACCACACATGCTTACCCGGCATCAGGCCAACTCATGTCTCTTCATTGCCAAAGCCATGCTGAATAAAACCTTGAAAAACCTCTTAAATTAGGTAACCCGCGCCCTAACCCATTACTGGGCGCGTTGGAACGCTGGCAGGCCCACTACTGCACGCGTTGGAACGCTGGCTGGCCCACTACAGGCCGCGTTTACCTAACAAAGCACAAAAACAGGAAAGTTGCCTATGGGACGAAAAGCTTTGGGACAGTTAACTGGAACTCCCAGCCATGCATGGCCGAGAGTTCGTCCAAAACCCTAGCTCCTTCTAGCCTATAAAAGAAGGGGTAGGGGTACTATTTGGAGGAGGAAAAAGATAGCAAATAAACTCTGCCCAATTTCCGAATCCATTTGTCCCAACCCTTTAGCATTTTCTTAAGCCTAAACAGAATTCAAGCAAAGCAGTTGGAGGACAAAGAAGAGGAGGAGCCCAGGATCAGGATCGAGGAACGGTGGCCGGCCTCTATCATTATTGTAAGTTGATTCATCTTGATATTAATAAAGAATACTTTTCCCATCCCAATGCACGAGTGATATATGTTTTATTTTATTTGTGCTTAATCTCTAACCCGTAGATAGAAGAATAGCATGCATGCGTAGTGTTTTGTCTTGATTGCAGGATTGTCTTTGGAAGGAGCAGCGAGAGCAAGCGGATAAAGCGCAAAGGAGGATCTACATCAAACGTTGATAGAAAAAGGTTAGTAGGTTCTTTCTATGTTTGCATGTGAAAAAGGGTTTGAGGTTTGGGGTGGTAGATTAAAAGTAATTTCTTAAGGGTCATGATCTGCATACAAGTTTAAGCCCTAGCTTGTTAGTCCATAGGGTAATATTTCCCAACAACACTATGACTTCCTTAGGAAGGTGAGGAACTATAAATATTTAGTGGTGAAGGTTATCCTGTTGAAAATTTGGTCCAGATGATGGCCAACTATAGGAAACCCTATTCATTTATCATGGACATGTGATGAGGGTTCAGGGCAACCGATTGGCTAAGAAGGAGATGTGGTTCTTCCCTCCAACCTTACCCTTTTGGAAACGCAAATAGTTGTTGAACTTTAAATGCATGTCTCTTTCTTGTAGAAAGGTCCGAACTTGGCTATTTGTTTTGATCTGGATGGACCTTAGGTTGAACTGTGTATCACTGACATCTCTCAATCTGCATCTTGTGTTGTCTAATGACAGCTACTCTGTTGCTTGCAAAAATAAGTGAAGCTTCTCACTGGCCTGACATTGTTGAATCATGATAGTTCCTCCTAGCATAAATAACCAGGAGAATGAGTAAACTACTCCTACTATTGTGGCTATGAAATCTCGCGCTCTACCCATTACTTTGTCAAACAATGAGGTTTCCATGCTCCTTTATTCCTTTTATAATAATTTGGATGATTCATGTTAATACATGACAAAAAGAGATGGGTGTTGTTATTGTTTTCTTTCTTGGATATTCCCAGTTTGAAAGGACACTTCTGTTATCAATTATCTAGGGTCCATATGATTTATTAAGCGTTGGTGATCTATGATTTTTCTTTGATCTGTAATCTTTTGCATGCCTCTAGTATCTCCACCTTTAATGCATGTAACCTGTGTATCTCATGTGACCTCAGACATGGTCATTGTTCATCAATCCCTACACATGGAAATTATCTTCTCCTCTCTTTGTTGCTTACTTCATTGATCTTTCAATACCTGAATAGCCAAAAACAATTATTATCCTGTGTACCACAATAATTGAATTGATCTAGATTTGTCCTCTGCTTATCTAAGATGTCCTATACTATATTGTACTTTTCTTATCCCACATAGATTTCATGCACATAAGATGATAGGTTGGGTGATACATGTATAAGAGCATTCATGTCACTTATCATCAATAAGTGAGATGACGACATATACATGTTGTTGGCACCCAAAGTTTTCAGTAAATATTGCACGTGCGGACAAATGAAATTGTGCATGCCTATTCTAGTTTTGTGCCTGCTCAAGTAGTTGCATGAAGAGTAAAAGGAGGTGTGTGCACCAGATCAAGTTTTCTTATTGCATTTTGGTCCAATTTCTTCCAATGCGCGGTGGTCCAAGTTTTGGGATGCACGCTAGAAATCAAGAAAACAATGCATGCACGCTGGAATAAAGAAAATAATCTTCAAGAAATCTCCCCAAATGATCAACACTAGGAGGCGTGGAGTAAAAAGAAGATGAGTTGACAAGGTTTTTAAGATTGCCCCAATTCTAGAAATTTTATGTGGAATGCATGCATGTGAAAAAATCATGTGGAACTGGAAACTAGAGGAATGAGAGGGGAAGAACTAAAAGAGACAAAGCGCCAGAGACAAGAAGTAGATAAAAGGGGAGCAATGACAACAAAAAGAGAGTTATCTAGTTAGCTTGTGAACCTCTAATGTTTTGTGGTGATAGTTGTATTGATGATATTGAGCCACTTTGAGCCTATGTTTTGTAATGTATCTGGTTTTAAGTTTGAGTCTGTATTGGTCTACAGAGTCTAATTGAAAGTGCATGGCGCTAAGTAATGTAATGTTGGGAAGAATGAATAAGGGAGTAGAGTTTTGTTGTTGTCGATGAATGATTTGCATAATGTATATATATGAATGATTGAATGAGGATAATAAAAATGTTGCAGCGATTTTGGACCTATGGTGTGTCAATTATGTATCTGATTGAATGTGTTGTTATCCTTATGCCTTGTACATGTTAAGAAAGTTGCAATGAATAACATGAATGCAATCCTCAGTGGATCTTTGTGTAATTAGTCCTTCATCACTAAAATAAGACTAGATGGTCTTAATGACCTCATGGCATATTGAGTGAGTCCTTCCTCAATATTGGACGAGAATTGATGAACCCTGGGTCATCAACCCTCGATTGTTAATAAATAAACGAGAAATCATGAAATGACCCAACAAATGGTTTCATTGTTGAGACATGAAGGTTTTGTATTGAATGGTGAAGGCAGAGAATGAGGTGGTATCCATCGTGAGAAGAAATTCAATATTGGCTAACTGTGAAGGAACATGAGTTTGCTTAGCGAGAAACTCAAGGTATGAAAGTCAATGTGAAGATATGGAAGGAAAAACATCTCTACACTGATATGCATGCAGTTTTCCTTGTTGAATTTCCATGTTTATTGTATGAATGGTTGAAGAGGTAGACTGCTACCAACACTACTTTGAGGCCTTAAGAACCAATGGTTTGGGATCATATCACGATTGATAGGTTGAAGGCAATGGACAACCAGTGGACTCGAGCCATTAATTTTTGGTTTTCTTGGGTGAAGGAAGGTTATATATTGAATTTTATGTAGAATGCATTGATTCTTTCAATTAGGTTGAAAGAAAGTTTAAGGTCCTAGAAGAACGTTGTTAGAAGAAATCTCACTCTAGATAAAGATGTTGTTTGTGGAGAAGGGGATGATTCACATGGATCCTGATAGGATGGATGAGTAGAGTCCCCTAGCATTGGGGGGTTGAAAATATGGGGGGAAAGTGAAAGAGGAAAGAGGAGATGGATCCATTGAGGAGGATCCAAAACATGTTAGAATGAGGCAATGAATAGAATGGACCCAGAAGAGAAAAGGAGAGAAAGAGATGAAAGATGTGCAAGAAGAGTCAAGTTAAGAAGGAGAGTGGAACAAAGAAGTGGAAGGAAGGTAGAAAGGGATGTGTGATGAGGGGTCAGGACCATAATGAAGAGAAAGGAAACTACACCAGGAGGAAGTGTGTAAGAGTGTGTTATGCCAGAGAGGAGAACAGATGAGGATTGGCCCATGAAGAGGCATGGCATTGAGAGTAGGGTATCCAATGGAGAAAATCATAGTTTTAATAGTAGTAGGGGATCAGAAGATTAAGTATGAACCCCTTGGTTGTTTTGGAGTTCCGTAACTTTGGATGAAGATGAGGCATAGAGAAGAGGTGCACGCGTATGTAGGGAAGATGGAGGAACCCATAGTGGTGGGGGAGAAGCATTAGAAATTGTGGATGGACTTGCACATGTACAAGTAGGAAGCTCTCTAGGTTACCTCAGGAGAAATGATAGAAGAATATAGAGTTACCTCCCCTTTGAACCACCCCCCTTGTGTATTTGTAACCAAGAAGAAAGAACAACATATAGTGAGTCAATTGGAGTAGAGACAAGAGTATAAGGAGAAAAAGGAAGAGAATCGGTGAGTGAATAAGAAGACAAAGTTAGTGTTACTTTCCAAGAAGAGTATCAGTCTTGAGACCCCAATTACCCAATAGTCAAATCGGAGGACATGGTTCGAGATTGAGGATGGAAAAACAAGATAGTACCCTGAGGTTACTCATGTTGCATGGAATGAGTATAGATGATGTAAAGTAGAATTGGTTCACATGTGAGATGATATTGTCTGTGAATAGGATTGCAGAAAAGGAATAAAAAATTGCATAGTTAGAGACCACATTTAGGGACAAATCCTTGATGTGGTACATGAAGTACAAGGCCATTGTGTCAGCAAGACAAGAAAGGTCCATAATGGATATCAAGAGAGATTTTCTTAAGGAATTTCATAAAACTAAGTCAAAATCTCAGTGTAGTATAGAGATCGAGAATATTAAGTAGAAATAGGGAGAAACTGTGTGGGATTGTTGGCACATGGGTAGACCCGGGGTTCAACGCTTAAACAATGCATAAAAAAAACCCTAACTACCATCCCTTTCAGCAACAACTGCGAAGCATATGTAGTCTCACCCAAGGTAGAGGAAGGGGGGGTTACAGGACTCAAGTGTCTATAACCAGCCAGGACACAGATCTATGATTAAAACACCTCGCAAAGTACTTAGGGATAGCACATATTAATTCATTAGCTTTATTCACATCGCAGATCAAACCCTAAGTACAAATTAGTGTAGTAACAATGATAACATACACTTTGCACTTTAGCATAAGAAGTTAGATCTAACACATTCAACATAGAAAAAACAATAAGCATTCATAGATCTATTTATCATTCATTATAATCAATGCACTAAGTAGATCTACAGCATAAATATCATAACACAAAGAAAATCATCAACACATGACATGTGTGGTTCACCCCAGTGTGGGGCTACGTCCACCAATGAATTCTTATTCTTCTATTAGTCTTCAATCTCTTACATTCCCCTGCTCATGTGCACTAAGCCATGGAGCCAAGCTTCACACTAGACAGGTGATCTGTGCACTGTGCACTAGATTCACTTTCCCAAAATCAAGTCAAGGCATAGAGCCAACTCCTCTACTAAGCACAGAGACTTACATACACATTCGGTTGCACCAAGAAACTCATAACTACTTCCTCTTTCACTTAGCCACATACTAATACTTTTTCACTTAGCCACTTCCTACTTCGCTACTTCTACCTTACAATGTTTACTTATTTATACTTTTACAAAAAGTCCTAATCATGGGTAAACCCATGGGACAACATCCCATAACCCATTACATAAACCATAATGAGCCCCTTGTTGGGTCCACAAAACAAGTGAGATCCCACGATCTCAGCTCCACCTGGGCTCTCAATCTTTGACCAGCCTATCGATGTCCAAAAACTAGTCAATCCTGACCAATGTTTCCTCAAAACTTGGTCGAGGGACAACAGGCCCCCAACACTCACCTGTGACTCATCCTGAGTCACTCAAGTCTGGGAAGTGTTGCTTCAAAGGCCTTAAGCTTAGCATGAGCTGACTCGACTTGTTTCTTCGCTTGAGCTTCCTGCTCAACAAAATCATGGATCAATTGTTCTATAACAGGACCTTCCAAGCGTTGTTCCACTGTTGCAACCACTTGGTCTAGTTGAAAACCCTATCCTTCGATTTCTTCAAACACCCTGCAAGCTTCCTCCTGCATTAGTTGTAGCCTCTATGTGACCTCCATGACTCTGGCCTAGATGACAGTAATCTACTGCTGGACTGTGCATTGTTCTTGTGATCTCTTCATTCTCTCAACCGCAGTGAGTGACTTCATCTTTTCTTGTACTGTCAGTGCCTTCTGTTGTGCCTCATGTAGTTTTGCTTCCAAATTCCTAAGCTCTGGATATTTTGTGAGGGGTTCGTAGGTCTGTGCACTTCGGTTGCTTAGCTACTTGCATTCTAAGGAGAGGACCTTGATCCTTCCAACTGCGCTCTTAGCGGCTTCCTCCCTCTGGTTGTGCACTTCCTGCAGAGTGTTAGGTACTGCTTGAAGCTCCAACTCTGTTACCCATGCTTGAAGTTGTTGGATGGCCTCAGTGAGCTTCATCACTTGAACCTCAACTGCCTCATGTTCTGCCTGGCACAGAGAAAAGTGATTTTCTCACCACTTCCTTGACTGTAGTTTTCTCTGTGAGAAACTGGTCATTTTCCCTCTATATCTTGGTGTTGTCCTCCTCGAGCATCGCCTGAAACTCCTCCCTCTCATTCTCATAATCGGTTGCACAGTACCTCACAATTCGTAGTTGTTCCAAGATCTCCTCTCTTTCTTTCTTCGATGCTTTTATATCCTTTTCCTTCTCCTCTTGGACTCACTGAAGTCGAGCCTCTGTTTCATCTGCCAATTTTTGAAGTTGAGTGGGTTCATCCCCCAACTCTACATTTTATGAGGAGGAGGTCATAGTAGGAAATGCGTGGACTGGATGAATAGATTCCTGCACTTCACTCATATCTCTTTCTATTCTTCCATAGAGTTCATCCTACTTCACTCTGTATCTATGAAGGATGTCCTCAGAGGCATTCTCCATCGCTCTGCAGACTAGGCTTATATCAACTTCTATGAGGGTGGCTTCCATATGGGTTTAATAGCGTGGGTATTCTTTCTTGTTAAAGGTTTCTGCAGGGAAACCTTCCTTTTCTTTGATGTTTCTACCTTGGTAGGGCAGTCCTTTGGTGGTGTATCCTCACCTTATCCTTTCTTTTCTCCTTCTTCCCCTCCTCCTTCTTGATTTACTTCGTCTCCTCCTCCTCCTACAGGTGAGTCAGGTCTACTTTCTTCTGATGAACTATCCTTCTCATCAGTTTCTATGTTTTGAACTTCCTCCTTTATCTTCTTCTTCTTCACACTAGTCTGTCCCACATGCTCGGCCTGGGTGACCAAGGGGCTTCCGATGATGTTAGGGTTGGAGAGTTTTGCATCATCAACCGGTACAAGGAACTTTGTCAGGCATTCCTTGGTGATCTCCTCCATATCTCCGTCGTTCATCTTATAGTAAGATTGTAATCGCTCCTTGCTCTCATCCCTACGCCCAGTGATATAAATGAAGTTTTGATCTGCATTGAACTTAGCTAATGGTATGTACTAGTGCAATGTTCATGGTGTCATGCATGGGATTGACTCAATAGCAACCTTCAGCTGCTGATAATAGGCATGGAACATTGAAATCAACTGCCACTAATTTGACATGTCATTCGTGTACCATAGGGTTGAGAACCTCACGGCCAACGGCTTCGATGGTTCTATCTCTAGGAAGGCTGCTCCTTCCAGCATTTTCCAAGTGAAAAATGGGATCAACACCAGCAACCAACTAAAATGGAACTCATATACTTGGTCCTGCACTTTACGATAGTCTTTCTCGAGCGCGTTCACGAGGTAGCTCATCCAATTCATTTGCATCCCCTCCACACATTTTCCTGCGGGTCCACCACGAACCTATGACCTGCGTGCGATGTTTCTTTCGGATGAGCTTGCCAGCTATGAGATGACAAGATAGGCGCACTACACCATCCTGGATGGAGTCTACCTTGTAGCCTCACTTTCCCTTCTCAACTTAGTCATATGCCTCCTTAATGCCTTGTGTCAGAGAACGATCAGAGGTATTCCCTGCGTAGAATTACTGGGGGTCGGGGCCCTGCATGCTCAGTCCTATGATCAGGTGGATCGGCACCAGATCCACAGTAATTCACCTGTCGAGCCATAGTTATCCTCCATGATAGCACGACAAGATGATTTGAATGCAAGAGTTAACCTCTTGATGTTGGCTGAAGTGAGGGATCTTCATTATGTTTTGTTGGCATAAGGGAAGACCTAGGGTTCGCTCCAAGAGCACACCAACAAGCCCTAGATACTGGCCCTTTCGGAAACACCTGTGAAGCAAATGTAGTCTCACCTGAAGTAGCTAAGAGGGGGGTTGCAGGAAAGAGATGTCTACAACCAGGGGAATATCAAGTGGAACTAATACAACAATAATGCAACATTCATATATCTCTTATCAGCTAGATCTACTTTGCTCAGTTATAAATCTGATCTAACACAATAATGAAAATAACAATATAACAATGACAGAGATCCAGGCATCAATCACACATACGACACAAAATATATGTGGTTCACCCTCTCTCTAGGGCTACAGACACATAACTGTGCTTATGATATATTAAGATAAATCATACAATTATGATCTATGCTTTTAGTCAGCAAATCTTCTCTCTTCTTCTCTTTGTCTCCCACCTTCCTGCGCACCCAGCTACAGGACTTGATCTTCTCACCTAGCTGAAGATCTTACAATACCGGAAGGCTCTCACACTCAGCACTCCCCTCTCTCACAGTACAATAATCTCTCAACCAACAATAATCAATATCAATACCCAACTCTAGTACCGACCCGACCTAGGTCCTCTCAACCTCTATTTGTACATTATAGTCCCTCACCGATAGCCTTAGGTCAAAACCTAGGTGTCAAAACCCTAATTACCCAAAACCCTAGGTGTCTAAAACCCTAGGTCAACTTGACCCACCTTTTCAGGGTTTCACCAACCTGTCTTTCCTCCCTTCTTGCGCAGTTCTCCAAAGCATCCAATGGTGGCTTTATCTGCTTGTTGAGTTGTCCTCAATCCATATTCCTTGTTGATCTTCCATCCTCGATCTCCTCATCCAATGGATTTATTTTCCGTACTTCGCTCCAAATTTTCTTCTCTTTTTCTTACTTCGACCCAATGACAGTCACTGTGTCTCCTGCACAGTTTGCGTTTGACCTTTTCTTCTTCGATCTTCGCTTCCTTCCATAACCAAGGGCCAACATGCCCCCAACACTCACCTGTGACTCATTTCGAGGCACTTCAGATCTGATCCTTCCATTTCACTTTGACTTTGGACTGCGCAGTGCAGCCTTTGCTTTCTGCTTTATGCCTCCTTCCCATCCTTGTGTAGACTGTATTTTCTATTTCTAGTACCTAGTTTCAACTGCACATGGTACCTAGACCCTTTTCTCCTTACTTTTACTGAGATCTACGAGGCAACTTGTTTTCATAATACAACTTTAGCTGACTCCCATTCACTAATCCTTCTTTTCATTCTCCCTTCAATGTCTTCAGCTACGCAACTCCTCCTTATGTAACATAGGCGATCTCATATGGTCCAAGCCAATGTGTTCTGAACTTCCCTGTATGTCTTATAAATTTACTGTCATACACCAGCACTAAATCACCTTGCTTAAATTCCTTCTTATTGATGTGTATGTCATGATAGGCCTTCTCTCTTTCCTTCTATACCTGCTGATGGAATCCTACAATAAATTTGTCTTATTCTAGTTCAACCAGCTAGGCAAGCCTCTCACGAACAACGCCAGTATCACCCATGTCTGTAAATGCAACAATTCTTAATCTTGGTACCAAGTACTCCATCGGGACAATAACTTCGAGACCATAAACCAACTTGAAAGGGGTATGCATTGTTAATTTCTTGCAAGTGGTTCTATAAGCCCAGAGTACTAGTGGTACTCTTAAATCCCAGTCATACCTATTCACACTGCAAATCTTTGTCAATGTTATCTCCAAGATTTTGTTGAATGCTTCAACCATTCTGTTTTCTTTTGGATGGTAAGGTGTACTCTTCTGATGGTGAACTGCAAATTCTTCAGTCAGGGTTTCAATTGTCTTGTTGATGAAATGAGCGCCTTGATTGCTCATAAGGGTCTTATGGCATCCAAACCTGGTTATTATGTAATAAAATACAAAACATCCAGTTGTAGTTGCACTACAGTCCTTGACTGCTCTTGATTCGGCCCATCTAGTCAGGTATTTGTCACAGTGATAATTTACCTTGCTCCTGTGTGCTTCCCTGGTGGGTTTATAGGTCCCACAAAGTCAATGGCCCACTTTTCAAATTTTTGTAGGGTCATCTATGGTGCTAGTGGAATTTCATCTCTTTGGGATGGTTTTCCAACTCTCTGGCATACATCACAAGCTATGGTATACTCTTTAGCATCTCTGTGTAAAGTAGGCCACCAAAGGCCATCTCGCAGAACCTTCTGAGTAGTTTCTTTCCCTACGTAATGTCCTCCTGCGATGAATTCATGAGATTCTATGAGGATCAGCAGGTGCTCTACCTCCTTCATGCATCTTCTTAGTATCTCATCAGGTCCCATCTTATATAGCTGACCAACTATCAGTGAAAAGTCTATAGTGCGCACCACTAGTTGTTTCTTCTAGGAAATTGTATACTCACTTGGAGCCATTCTTGTTGATAGGAATTGGACTATGTCTATGAAGTGGTCATCCATCTTCCTAATGGTGAGCAGTTGTGCATGTGGTAGTGTATCCTCCAAACTAGTGGGTTCTTTGCCATGTTCTAACCTCGACAGGTGGTTGGGACCCTTGTTCATTCTTCCTGGCTTAACTATGATCTCAAAATCATATTCTTGAAACAAGAGAAGCCATTTGCATATTCGACCCCCCAACACTGGCTTGTTGACTAGGTAATTTAGTGTAGAGTGATCAGTAAACATTTTAAAGTGTCCTCCCAGTAAGTAATGGCGGAATTTTTGTAGCACGTACAACATGGCTAATCCTTCTCTCTTTGTAGTAGTGTAATTGATTTCAGCTATGGATAGCTTTCTGCTGGCAAATATGAATGGATGGTAGATCTCCTCTTCTCTAGGTTGTGCCAATACTGCTCCTAATGCAATAGAAGACGCATCGACATGCACATGAAATTCTCTGCACCAGTCTGGAAAGACCAGAATGGGCGCAGTCACCATATTTTGTTTTAGTGTGTCAAAGCTCTATTGGCATTCGTCTTTCCAACCAAACTGACAATCTTTCTTTAATAACTTCTCCATTGGTGCAATAATGTGAGCATATCCCTTGATAAATTTCCTATAATAGCCAATATGTCCTCGCACAGTGTGCAGTTGTTTGACTGAAGTAGGAGGCGGTAAGTCAATTATAATTGCAATTTTTTATGGATCAACTAGCAATCGTTGCTTGCATACAATATGTCCTAATAATACTCCAAATGGTGATAAGAAGATGCACTTCTTCAAATTTAAAGCAATTTTACATTGCCTTCATTTGTCCAACATTAGTCTTAGACATTCAATATGATTTTTCAGCAAACTAAAAACAGTCCAGTCATCAAAATAGGCTTCTAAAAACTTATGCAAAAATTCTTTGAACGCTTCGACCACCACCCTAGAGAATATGGTCGGGGCATTCTTCAGTCCAAATGGTATCACTATGTATTGGTAGCATCCCCATTCTATGGAAAATGTGGTATTGTGGCAGTCCTCCTTGGCAATCCGGATCTGATGGTATCCTGAATACCCATGTGTAAAAGAATATACATCTTGGCCTCCCACATTATCCAACACTTTGTTTGTGAATGGTGTAGGGAAAGGATCATGCAAACAAGCATCATTCAGCTTCCTAAGATATACACAGATCCTGATCTCACTTGTCTTCTTGTCTTACACCACCATATGGCTGATCCACTCCGACTCTTCGACAGTTTCAAAAATCTCTGCTTCTAACATTCTGTCGAGCTCAATCTTCACTTTTTCCTTATATTTCGGGTTCAATCTGTAGGGTCTTTGATTGACTGGCTTCGCATCTAGTTTCAAAGGTATTCTCATTACTCCCATAGGTCCTTTTATACCCTTCATATCAGTGAACTTGGTCGAAAACAAGTCCTGATACTCGTGCATTAATTCTGTAATTTTGTCAATGGTAGTAGCATCCCATTAATCTCTGACATTGGCAAGCTTCGGTGCCTCCTCTGTCCCAATATTGAATTTATTTATCTTGATCAGTTGTCCAATGAATGGCAGCTCAACTTTTGGTCCTTCCACATCCATGTGGCCTTCTGTCTCAGCAATGTTTTGTAAATTCTAACCTTGTACAATATCTACTGCAAACTGATATTCAGAAAAGAACAGAAAAGATGCAATGGCAAATACAAACATTACACAGAGATTTTTCACCTGGAAACCCAAACCGGGAAAACCAACATATATTATATTGATACACATTGTGTTACATTGTTTACAATACAATATACATATAGGAGCCAGCGGCATCCAAAACCCTAACCCAATGACATGGATTAGTCCAAAACCCTAATTCCTTAACCAGAAATAGAAAACCATCGGCAAAAACCATGTGCCAAAAACCACCTAATATCATGTGGTCCCGGAAATATGTCGTCCCGGAAATATGTCGGCCCGAAACCGGCGAAAATATGTCGGCCCAAAAAAAAAATTTCGGGGGCGCTGCCCTCGAACCCCTGCGCGCCCGACACAGGCGCTCAGACACTGCTACTCGTGCAAATAATATAACACATACCCAACATTCTCCCACTTGTTGTTTTCTTTGCACACAGGGGGTTACAGGGTTACATAGTCAACAATGCCCATGGATCCTCTACACCAAGAGAACTTCTCAATGCTCACAGATTTTGTTAATGAATCTGCA
>ML791358.1:383590-452073 GCA_009831015.1 Picea engelmannii
TACACCATGCACAATATATGAGAAATAATCAATAGTTTTTGTTCAAGGGAAGTAATGACTTCCAAAGGTAGCTACAGCTTCCAAATGTAAAGGGAGGGATAAACCTCCAAGAGGAAGATACAATCCTCCAATATAAAGAGAGAATTGAACTCTCTATCCTTGCCCCTTCCTTCCACCCAAGAATATATGAGAGATAATAAAACTTTATTCAATTCTGGTTTGTTCTGAAGACCCAACTTGTATAGCATGCCCCGCGCTCAATATTTAACATCTAATTTTGAAACTCACACACAAGAAACTATAGTCCGTACTCTTTCCAATGGAAGTGGTCCCACTGCATTTGGATTCTGTATGAAAACGTTATGACTATTTTACCCAGAACACATGTTTATTGACTAGTTTCAGGACTGGTCACAAACCCTATATTCCATAGAGTGTATCTCCATAATTATAGTGAATCAAGAGCTGAAATTTTTACCAGAGGTACCTTGATATGTATTCTCAATACCATAGCGATTTTACCATCTGAATCATTCTAGAAAAAATGTTATAGAAAAAATGGTAAGATGACCTGAAGATAACATACCTTAGAACACATCACCAAAAGACTTCATCCTCCCTTGAAATCCGGCCTTCTTTTACTTCTTCTTCCCTTTGAAATTCGACTTGTATCAAATGAATGTATAATGATATTTATTTATACCATTTTTGTCACTTCCTTTTAACATTAGGGCCGACCTGACACTTTCTTATTTTGTAATTATTTTCTTTAATTATTTTCAGGGCCTACATGTACTTCCTTTTTCAATTCACTTTGTCATCTTCAAAAATTCATTTCTCCTCAACCATGAGGATCCATGTGACGTGACACATACCACCGGAAACAACATGATGTATACTATCCATCCATGGATGTTGTATCTGCATGTGCATTTTCCTTCATGTCCAAATAACTTCATCAATCTTGCGGTCCAAAACCCATGACTAGGGTTGACATCAATGACAATAGCCAATCTTCCAACATGTAATAGGGTCAAGTGATATAGAAAACGTGGTTGGATTTGCAGAATAGTCTCTGGGATAAATGATAACAGATCAGGTATGATGACAACAAAAGAGAGATAGTCGCTTTGAGTACTAAGAGCACTGGAAAGAGTCAAATATTCATGACAGTCTGTATCAACAATTTGATTATGAGGAAAGAGTAAAGGGTGGTGTTCAAATCAAGATCGAAGAAGTGGGATGGAAGGATAGTGTAAATGGCAAAAGACTTGGGATTACATTCCACAAATCACATGCGAAAAAAAATCTAGGAGACAAGGTCAAAACCATGATGTTGATCTCCTAAGAGTCCATAACAATCTTGCAATGATCAACAAATCTCTGAATTAATCGATACCATAAAAAATAAAAAAAACTGATTTGATATGGTTATGATTTGATTTGAGATCGTCCTTATTGTGTGAATAGTTTTACATAAAATCTTCCTTTTAATTCTACGAATAGAGGCTATCTTTCTGTAGTTTTTAATGACTGATTTTTCCATATAAGAATTGATTTTTTTTTTTTTTTAAGATTTTATTCCCATTAGACTTAGGAAATACAAGAAAAATGGTAGGGATTCACAATAACCAAAATTTGCAACTACGATCGAGATTCGAAATTTTAGTTGATTCTTCCACATTTTTAACTTTTGCATGTTGCAGCGTGTAAGGATTTAATGTTGCCAACTGTATTCAATGTGAAAAGATACATCTAACAATGAGGGCGAGATATGATATTGCTACTACTCAAACCCAAGGATGAACGTAGACCAGAAGTTAAAAATGAGAGGATGCATAGTTTCAACCATTGTTTCAGCGTGCTGCAATAGTTCAGTGGAAAAAAAAAACTCATGAATTTGCAGACCATATATATTTTTTGTTTTGTTTTATTTTATCCTAACGCCACTATTGTTTTATTGTTTGCAGATCCTATAACAACGACTGTCTCAACATTTAACAAAAAATTTCACTGTTTCAGCATGCTGTAAAAGCATGTCAAAATTTCACTGTTTCAGCATATAAAAAAAATTTGTAACAACGACTGTCTCAACATTTAAAAAAAAAAATCACAGTTTCAGCATACAAAAATTTCACTATTCATCATGTAAGCATTTCACTGTTTTAGCATGTAAAACAATTTCACTGTTTCAGCATGTTGTAATAGCATGTAAAAATTTCACTGTTTCAGCATGTTGTAATAGCATGTAAAAAATTCATTGTTTCAGCATGCTGTAACAACGATAATTGCATGTAAAAATTTCATTGTTTCAGCATGCTGTAACAGTGAAAATTTCATTGTTTCAACATGCTATAACAGCATGTAAAATTTGTTGTATTGTGATTTACTGTTAAGTATGTTAAAACATTCATTCTTGAAATCCAAATCATCCCTATTTTCTGATCCTCGTGATCGCTCAAAGCACAGAGGAGAGCATACTTATTCTAAAAAAAACAAAACTGAAAAATCTACCTACTTTATGCTAATTAGAATTAAAAATTAGTTACGTGTAATTAAACTTCCAGTGTAGCCACTCACGTAGTAGTAACAACAAAATGTTCAGTGGCAATTTCTTGAATGAAAAGTGAAAATATACGAGAGTGAATGAATCTAGTCGTTATAACGGAAAACTAACTAAGTAAAAACAAAAAGACTGATCTAATTGAGTAGTTACCTGGAACCATTGTTCAATAAGGCTTTCGTAGGCACGATTTTCCTCACTCAGATCATGTTGTAACTCCTCTTCATCTTCCTTGATTTCCTGTTCGAATGACTGCTCATCATCGGATATGCAGGATTCTTCAGATGTTGAATCTTCAATTGTTTCTGGAGGAGTATTTGAATCTTTGATCCTTGTCAAGATCTCCTCTTCCAAGGAAGAGGAGATCCCAACATTTGCCAGGATATGAGTGAGTAGTTCCAAGGTAATACTCATTGTTAAATCATGTTAAAAAGAAGGATTCTTACAGCACCTAAATAAATAAAAAACTCTTGCTAAAACATTAAAAAATTACTCTTCACAGTTGCGGAAATTAAAACATTCCTGATGGTTGGTCAAGGAGAACATGAGAAGTATCCATTCAAGTAGTTGTTAAGACCCCTAGAACCAACACATGTAGATCACACTTGCAAAAATTTAAACTAATCTTGTGGAAATTGAAATTTACACTCTAATTACGCTTGCAGGAATTGAAATTCACACTCTAGAGCTGGCAGGGAGAACATGAGGAGTCTCCACTTAAGTAGTTGCTATGACCCCTTACCAACACATGTAGGAATTGAAATTTACACTATCCTACATGTCCTTACTCGTATGTCACCTCAGATTTAGGATCATGTCTAATCACACTTGCATAAATTGGAATGAAAAATAAACTAATACCTCAATCCATCGTGCTTCCCCGGCAATGGCGCGAAAATGTTAGGCAGAAATATTGTCGTTTAATTCCGTTGTAGTATTTTCCCAACCATTTAATTTGTCAATATGAGGTTCGTAGGCTTACGAAGTACATGCACTATATATGCAAGACTGAAGTAGAAGTAATCTAATCTAAATTGTTGAAATGAAACTAATCTAGGAAAGAAGGAAACATTAATCTAGGAAAGCGGGAAATTGCATAAAGGAAAAGCAATACAACATGTGAAGAGTTAACGACAAATAACATATGTGAGATCACACAATAAAGCTATCTTGAATTGCATAACAATAATCAAATGACAATCATGAAAGCATAACAATGAAAGAATATGAATCAAAGCTAAGAATCCCTTTCTCTTTCGAATCTTAATGACTACTCTAATTCTAATTACATCCTAATTGAATTCTCATGAAGAGAGAGAGCACTCTCTTTTATACATGAGATCCTTGAAGATAAGGTAACCATCTCATTATTACAGATCCACTATTCTCTCAACCTATTTTCCATTATTACAAAATATAATTCCTTTAAATCCTCACACATATCTCTCATATATCTTAGATAAGATATTCCAACCAAATCTCCATGATCTTCTCCTTTGGAATGGTCTTGAATTATATTCTCAAATATTGAAATGGTGGAGGAAGTATTCGAGAAGTCCTTTGAATTAATCCTTCACATATTCGTACACATTACAAAGCTCACACATATTTGAGATATATATGAAAACATATTGATTTTCTAACATTTAATCACAAATTCCTTTTAAATACTAAAATGAATAAAGTGGATAACAATAAGGTGAAACCCAAGTATATTTATGGAAATGATATCATGAAAGGTTAATGGGGCGATGAAATGTGAAGAAGGATGAAGGGAAAGGTGGATGAGAATAGGACATTTCTTAGCCCCAACACTAAGCAATGCCACCTAAATTTACTCTTTAGACTGCATGCAACTAAAATATATACATACAACACGCTAGCGGAAGATTTACATCTAAATATAAACAAACCATTACTTTCTGTAACTCATGACTTTTATATTAAAATAATAGTAATTACCGATATGCATCATTTACAGGAAATTACCCATAAGCACACAAGCATTCATAGTCACATATATGATAAAATCGTAACATGGGCATGTAAATAACAAAACAACATATACATATATCATACAATTGATACTTATCTTTAAAACACTGTCACCAACTTCTTACAGACCATCCACGAACCTCCCAGCCATAGATTACAATGTTCATCACTCTCAATAGTGAATCACCTCCGAGCTGGGACTAAACTCCACCCAGGGTAAAGGGATTCTTATCCAGGCTAAGGCTCATGGACAATAGGAAAGACTCTGTCTCAGATGTTCACTCAACTAACAACCTATAGCCTCTCATTCCCCACATGCCTATCCCACCCAAGGAAGTGTGCCCCTTCTCTACTCAACAGTCCCTCCTCTACCCCACTTCCCTTCCAGGGCTTCAGCAACAGGTCGAAACGGAAGTCTCCTAGCGATGTAGATGTAGTTTAGCACCTACGGAATTCAATCCCCAGCAATTCTCTCACCCATAGAACTACTCACGGGCCTAACAACCTGCTTCTTTGATCCCCCTCCAAGCTAAACAGGTACACCAACCAAAAGGGATGGGGAAACAGGTTTCAGAAAGGTGGAATGGTTATATGAAGGATAACGAAATGTATGAGTGAAATGGTCATGGAGTCATTGATTGGATAACTGAGTGTGTTTTTGGAATCACTGTGAACTCTCTCTGTCAAAAATGATGGTCATCATGTTGGTTTTACCCCCCTCTCTGTTCTCTGTTCGTCCACTCTCTTTTTCTCAAATTCCCCTGTTGGAGCCGCCTTTGTTTTTTAGCCTGTTTAAAATTTCATATCTTAATGCTTGAAGTCGAAAGTTGGTTTTCATATTTTCCTTTATTTTTTCCAAAATCTCAGAAGTCTCATCACGTAAACAATGACGGTTATCATACTCTTAAGGTAAGATTTATTTTTTTTATCGTTTAAACCAGTCTCTCCTTTTTACCTCAGGATGTCACATGTCGAGAGGAATATATCACATAGTTTACAAGTCCCGAGGGGCGAAACAACGAACTAGTTTTAAAAAGTTTACCCAGATCATTACCGAGAGTAAAAATGCTCTAAACCGCAGTCAAGCATCATCGAAATTTCGTGTCTCGGTGTTTGCTAGCTCCAAAAGTATTACTGTCATAACCTCGATAGCTGAAACCGCAAGATTCTTGTTAAAGTAACCCAGGTTAATGTTAAAGGTAAAAGGTTTAGTCGTGGTTAAGCTCTGTCGGGATTTCGCAACTCGATGTGTTTTCCCTCAAAAGTTATACCTTCGAAACCCCGAGTTGCGAAGTCACGATATAGATAGAAAAGTAATTAATTAAACACTTAATCTGGTTTTATCCTCCAATTTAATTAAATCATATCATCGCGATCTCATGATTTCGCAACTCGACATACGAGCCTCCCGGAAGCTATACCTTCAAAGCTCTGAGTTGCGAAGTCGCGATATAAATAACCACGTAATTAATTAAGCACCTAATAATGGTTACTTTTTTTAGTAACCAAAGCTAATTATCGCAATCTCGGGTCTTAGAGGTTCAAAAGGTTAAAGCGAAAACTCTCGATGAGGCGAGTGATGAAAGATTAATTAACATTTAAAAAAAGGCTTGATTAATTAAGCTAAGCCATCATTCCCAGTGTTTTAATACAAATTAATATGCACAGTCTCCGAGGAAATTTTAAACTTTCCTTGCACCAACTTGCATTACGAACTGTCAAAATCTAGGACATTAATTGGAAACGAGGCGAATCGACAAGTAAGGATTTGGTTTTTATTGCTAAACTTAAGAACGGTTTGACCGTTCTATTCCTAAGGACGACCTAGTTTTAAATGGTCGAAGGCATGGATCTTTTATTTGTTGTCACAAATTTCATTTTTATTCTACGTAGAGCAAACCTTTCTAGAGAGAACTAATTTATGTATGTATACATATTTTTATCGCAAGGGAGCTAAAGTAGAATTCCCCGCCATGGCCCCGCGAAAAGCGTCTAAAGCCACTATTGAGGTTTCAGGACAAGGTTCAGACAACGTTTCTGATACTTCACCTCGAAGTGTTGACTGTCAAGACCTGGTCATATATTTCTGAGGTTCTACAGTCTAAATTGGTAGATGTTTCAGATGATTCCAGTGAAAATGAAAAAAAGACGACCTAATCACCAAGTATAAGATTGTCGTCCAGGCTCAAATGCATAAAGTAGCGGCTAGGCCATGTCTGCTCCCTTACTACGATAAGATCCACTGGGCATTAGAACATGTAGATATACCAACCAAAACCATTGTCAATGAGAAGAGGGTCATCATTGGGACTTTCAGACCTGAACAATTGTAGGCTATGTACAAGTTGCCAACCGTATCGGACTTTGTTTACAATGTCAAATTCCTGGAGAATTTTAAACATAAGGAATGTGTGCAATACGACAAGACTATGTCTGGTTTAATCAAAGATTGGGTTTCACACCCTGTGAAGTTCAGGGTGGACAGTAATGGTATATATTCAATATCTTCTCTGGAACCACAGTTCAAATATATCACTATGATGACCTGCGGTTTATATGGAAGAGAGGAAACCACACATTTTTTCCTTTAGTGGGTGCCTCTAATTCATTCGGTCGTCGAAGGCTGTTCCTTCGAATGGGATAAACTACTATCTGATAGTTTGACCAGCCGAATTACAGAGTATCGAGAGAAGAAGGAGAGCGGAAAGATTGCTTCATTCTTTATGTCTGCGTATATCATGGATGTCATGTGCTTTCTGACACCTTTTCCCTTGATGAGTTGGAGCTGGACTCCATCGGAGGCTGAGCCCATCCACGTCTACCATTCAAAGCCGTGGGAAGACAAAGCCTCATATTTTGTGTATGAAATATTTAACTGGTTGATGGTACCGTTGCATGTCACTATCTTCGGCCAACCACCACCCAGGATCTCAGACAATATCGCGGTAAATCTGAGCAATATAGCCGACTGGTACGTGGAAGCAGAATTTTCATATCTTGGGGTTTTCAGCGCTTCTGTTCCTATGAATGCCTTGCCATTATTCATACCCGATAGGCTGGATTTCCATGAGATTTCCAGACAAACCGTAATCGATGGCATAAGCAAGGAGCTTAAGGAATATTCTAAGAAGGTATGGCCACCTTTTCCTATTCATTTAAGTTCCTATCCTTTGTTAGATTTCAGGCATGCTAAAGCTGAGGCAGCAGTCCTAGAGGACCTGAAATTGGTTCATGTTGAATTCAAAAAGCACGATCCACAGAGAGTCGTAAGTAATCACTTATCCAGTTGTGGGCTTAAAAGGTTCGAACATGAAAATTCACCCTCGGATGACATTTTTCGAGGCACGAGATCTTATGCCGAGGTTTTGGCTCGGATACAATCCCTGGCACCTGAAGAGAGGGATGATGTTTTAAAATTACAAGAACATCGATGGAGTTGTCTTCCCCCATTATTGTGAGGTGAGAATCCAATAATAGCAGAGGTGCAACGAAAATAAGTCGAAGGCTCCAAAGATACATCACCCAAACAAGAAAAACACTAGGACAGGGGAGAGCAAACTGGGAGTCCGAAACCAAAAATAAATACTCTCGATCCACCGAAAAAGCAGACTCCAGTTGCCACTCCAGGCCAGTTAGCTAAGCAAATCAGAGATCCCATTGCCTCCATTAATCCCTTACAGTCAACTCAAGGGAACATAGATGTAGGGTGGATTTTCAACGAAGAATTGAGACCTATAAGGATGGAAGAGCTCCCTCCAAATGAGTTCTTTTTTGATAAAATGAGAAAAGTTGTGGTAAAAAGAGAATTCTATCAAGAAGCAGGATCAACGGACAAGAAATTTAAGGTGTTGACCAACAGGAAAGATAAGAAGAAAGAAGATTTTGTGACAGAAATAACCGGGACATTAGGGGCGTATGCTACAGCAAACCAATTTTCAGTCGGGGTTTTGAAAAATTAGCTGAAGCGAAAAAATCACCTCATCAAAACCTTAGAAGCTAAACTAGCCATAGCAGAAGAGGCTGCCAAGGACCAGGCAAGCACAGGAATAGAACAAGCAATAATGGCCGACAAAAAGGAAATTGAGTTTCTCAAAGCTAAGCTCGAACAAGCAAAGCTGGTAGCTCATACCAGTCAAATACAGGTAGGCCAGCAAAGAGACTTGATTGAATAGCTACAGGTTAGATTAGAGTTCGCCGAAAGCCAAGTTATAAATATCAGGATATTCTAGTCCTAGGCTATGGAGATTCGGAGCAGGGTTTCTGCAGCCCAGCGAAGTTTACTTGCTAAGGTAGAGATGATTCGGGACAATTGTCTGCTTATTGATCAAGTATTATAAAACTTATCTATAAGAGAGAGAGAAGCTGGAGCAGCCCGGGTCACATTTCAAGAGGCTGTAATAGCTACAACAAACAAGGAATTAGGAAAAATTTCTAATTTTTCCCTTTTGAAACAGACCCAAGGTAATATTTTGTTGAAAGAATGGTAGCGTGGCATATCAGAAGGAAAATTGCAAGCCAAGAGGATAAGGAAATCCTGGGAAGAGGCCTTCGGTTATGTATATGGAGATCTGTTAGGCTTTGATAGTGAGAGCAATGTTGAGACACTTAACCAAATGAATATAGAGAAATTCTCGCTTGATATAAATGAGAAAGAAGAAAGAGATTCGGTCGAAATCTCACAAGTAACTCTGGCAGACATAGTTCAAATAGATAAATGGATTATTAAACCAAGTGTGTGATTGTGCACCATCGACACCCTAGATCAACAGATGGAAGAAAGGTTACCACAATTAGTCAAAGATTGTTATGTTTGTGAGGCCAATTGTCAAGCGGAACCTTCTAGGCTGATATCTTGGCTGGTGGAGAAATGTGTCACTTGTACTGAGCATGCAAAGGGGCAGGCTTCTGGTACTAAATGGAGACAGAGATAAAGAAATGAAATGATTGATCTCCTTCTTGTTGTAACTGTAAATCCTGGAACGATTGAGATTCCATCATATGTAAATCTGTATAAATATACAATAGAAGGAAGAAACAAAGGGCTGGAACTTTTTGGGTCGATTGTAATAGAGATTTTTTCCTCGAGAGTTAATACAAAGCAAATTCGAAGATTCTCAATTCCATCACGACTGTGTTATGAGTTTGTTTCCTTGTATTTCATATTTCATTCCATTTCATATATGTATCTGATGAATGTTTCGCTATAATTTAATACAACCTCTACTATAGTCAATAAATTCTTGTTTTCTATATTGTTTACCATTTTTCCTCTGTACCGGCTATCAGTAGGTATAAGACCAGTGAACATTTTAGATTTCTATATATATTTTATATTTCATCAAGTTAATTCTTTATCTTTTTCTTCTTCTGTTTATAAGTGAGATTCTTCCTTGATAGGAGCCTTACATGATAGACATCTTAATGTGTTCTTACACCTCACATACATTTATTAAAATATAACTCAGTTACGGGAAAGGGCCTTTGGTTTGTACCCTGTTTTCACTACTAGAGCTATAACTCTCCTTTTATACGACCGAAATCGAGACAGCATCTAATTTTTTTTTTTGAGATTTTCTTATCATTTTGTTCCTCTATGACTATCCCTATGAAAAGACAGCCTAATATTGAAACCAAACTATCAGATCAAACACATATTGCCCTAAATATTTTTGATACTATTCTTAAAACAGCCACTACCCAGGTAGAACTGGAACGTTCATGGGTAGCAATTGAAAGGGACATAAACATCCAGGAACAGTTGGAAGCTAGACAACAACCTAGAAATCAACCCTAGCTTCCCTTGCCAAAGGTTGACATTTCTTCCTTCTCTACCCCTTACTCACATTCAGATGCCTAGACACTGTACTTCTAAGCCTTAAGTACAGACTCTGGAACCACACCCCCCTGGGCTAAGTTTCCCCACGATATGAATGCATGCCCCCAACTTGACACTTGTCATATCGGAAGTTACTTTTGTGCACTTGTCCCCAACTTTAGAACTTAGGATAAAATTATCCATACTTTATGTTTTGGGAAATATTAATATAATATTCCCTTGACTTTTGGCCCTCCCTTTCCCTAACTGGTGAAGTTCAGTCCCCCATATCTTTTATCGTGGTCAGTCTATGCGCAGTGATGAATTTTATATTAATCATGAATCATGTACAAAGTAGGTGCATTGGCCCTTTACATCTAGGCGCGCTGGCCTAAGTCCAGGACATAAGCATTTCGACTTACAATATTGGATCACCGGCCTATAATGCATATTATATACACAAAGTTTCATTGAACTTAATATTGCATGCACTTAGTTACTGCGCATTGTATCCTCTGTCTTTAAGGTTGGGCGCACCTTAGTTACTACGCGCGGTATTCAAAAATGTGCACATTACATCCCTTTATTTCACAGTATATGCGTGCACCATGCCATGAAAGGTGTATTACAAAAATGATGTCTAAACAACTCACTAGCTTAAATATACTTGGATTATATTTACATTTGGGTTCATTCGAGGGATATTACAATCCCCTCCCCTTATTTATGCACTGTCCTCAGTGCATCATGTACCCATATACAACAAAATTCTCAAGATTCTTCAAAAATATGTGGGTACTCTGCCCGCATTGCATCCTCATGCTCCCAAGTAGTGTCTTCAGGTCCGTACCAGGTCCATTGAACCTTTACAAGCCCTATGGCTCGATTCCGAAGTTGTTTGATTTTTCGATCCAAGATGCGCACCGGATGCACTTGGAAAGTGCCTTCTTGTTCCACCTGAATAGCATTCCAATCAACAAAATGATTAGCATCGAGTATATATTTATTTAGCAATGATACATGGAAGACATTATGAATAGACATAGATGTAGGTAATGCAATCATATAAGCAATTGGACCAATCCTCTCTAGGATTTCAAATGGTCCACAAAATCTGGTTGTTAACTTGGCATAGCTTCCCAACTTTAGGGAGCTTCTGTTATCTTTCACTTTCAGGAAAATATGAACACCCACTTTGAATTCTATGTGGATTCTATTTTTATCAGCATAGCTTTAATGTCTGTCTTGGGCAGCTTTCAAATTCTGCTTAATTTTTAACATTTGGTCCTCCATCTCCTTGAGAAACTCTGGCCCGACTACTATTCTATCAGCTGGATTATCCCAGCTTATTGGAGTATTTCACCTTCTGTTGTAAAGTGCTTCAAATGGGCTCATTTTCAATGATGCTTGATACCCATTATTGTAAGAGAATTCTACCAAGTGTAGGTAGTCTTCCCATTTCGATGGTTTGTCCATCACATACATTCTCAACATATATTCTATCACCCTATTCACTCTTTTTGTCTATCCATCAGACTTGGGATGATAAGTTGTAATAAAGTTCAGATTCGTTCCGAACCCTTTGAACAATCCTTTCTAGAAATTCGAGATGAATTTTGGGTCTCTATCAGACACGATCGTTTTAGGAATTTCGTGCAATCGTGCCACTTCCTTCATGAATATATCAGCAACATCTGTTGCTTTATGAGTAGTTTTTAGTGGAATAAAATGGGAATCTTTTGTGAGCTTTTCCACCACTACCATAATTGAATCATGTAGATTACCTGTTCTGGGAAATCCCGTAATAAAATCCATTGTCACCACTTCCCACTTCCATTCAGGAATGGGCAAAGGTTGCAACAATCCTCCTAGGTGCTTATGCTCTATTTTAACTTTCTAGCACTCCATACACCTAGCGATGTATTCTGCAATTTCTCTCTTCATACCTGGCCAAAAGTATTGGCTCTTGAACACTGTTACGGTTATCTGATATCCAGGGTGCCCTGCATAAGTTGCATTACGCATCTCACGCAAAATTATATGTTTCAAGTCCTGGACATTCGGTATAAAAATTTCGTTCTTGTGCAGCAGTATTCCATCTACTCCCAACTTATAAATATCCATCTTTTGGGGTGTCTTACCTTGTTGTAGCATTGCTACCAATTCTCTGTACTGCAAATCTGTATTTGCAGCCTCCAAAATTTTTCTTTTAACATCAGTCTGATACATGTTGATGGTTGTAGCATGAAGCTCATGCACCCTCCTACTGAGTGCATCAGCCACTTTATTTTCTTTCCCTTTGATATGCTTTATATCAAAGTCATATTCGCTTAGAAATTCTAACCATCTTCTTTGTCTAGCATTT
Source organism: Picea engelmannii (assembly GCA_009831015.1). Lineage (NCBI taxonomy): Eukaryota > Viridiplantae > Streptophyta > Pinopsida > Pinales > Pinaceae > Picea > Picea engelmannii. The sequence goes on from ML791358.1 coordinate 396,329, forward strand.
AGATTTGGTTGATCAAATAAATATTTCAAACCATTGTGGTCTATTCTTAGCTCAAAACTCTTTCCCATGAGGTAGTGTCTCCATCTCCTCAGGGCATGCACTATGGTTGCCAACTCCAAATCATGAGTGGCATAGTTTCTTTCATGCTCCTTCAACTTCCTTGATTCATACCATATCACAAATCCATTTTGACTAAGGACTCCACCCATTCCTTCATTACATGCATCTTTGCATACAATGAAATATTCATTTGGGTCTGCAATCCTTAGTATTGGAGCACTTGTCAATAATTGTTTCAAATGTTGGAAACTCCTTTCACAGTCTGACATCCACTGAAACTTCATACCTTTCCTTTGCAAGGAAGTGATTAGGTGTGCTATCTTCGAGAATCCTCCAATGAATCTCCTGTAGTAGCCTGCAAGGCCCATGAAAGATCTCACCTCTTTTACATTCTTTGGTGTTGACCATTCTCTAATGGATTCTACCTTCTCAGGGTCCACTACTATCCCATCTTCTGATATGATGTGCCCCAAATAATGAATTTTTTTTTGATAAAATGAGCACTTGCTCAATTTGGAATACAATTGATGCTCCCTTAATACTTGCAACACCATCTTCAAATGATGTTCATGCTCTTCCTCTGACTTGAAATATATAAGAATGTCATCCAAAAATACAATGACAAACTTGTCCAAATACTCTCAGAAAACACCATTCATTAAGCACATGAAAACAGCTGGTGCATTTGACAATCCAAACTGTACCACCATGAACTCATAATGACCATACCTTGTCCTGAAGGCGGTCTTGCTAATATCTTCTTCTTTAATTCTTACTTGATGGTATCCTGATCTAAGATCTATCTTTGAAAATATCCTTGCATCCTTCAATTGATCAAAGAGATCATCAATCCTTGGTAGAGGGTATTTGTTCTTAACAATCACTTTATTCAATTGTCTGAAGTCAATGCACAATCTTAATGTTCCATCTTTCTTTTTCACAAACACGACTGGGGCACCCCAAGGTGATACACTTGGGTGTATATACCCCTTCTTCAGAAGTTCTTCAAGTTGCATTTGCAACTCCTTCAATTCTGGTGTACTCATCCTGTAAGGAGTCTTTGATATTGGTGTTGCTCCAAGCATCAAAGCTATACAGAAATCAATGTCTCTCCTTGGGGGTAGTCCTGGTACTTCCTTGAATACATATTCAAACTCTTTCAGGACTGCATAATTCTCCAAATTTGGCACCTTGTCCTTAGGTGTCTCCTCCATATGAGCTGAAAATATTTGACATCCTCTTCTATAACATTTCTTTAGCTGTAATGCTGAAATTTCTCTAACGGTTACTGCCCTGGGAATTCCCTACACTTTCCTTTGGTTCTCTTCTTCATCCAATCAAGTGAATTCTTTGTTATGACAATCCAATAGAGCATGATGTGGGTCCAACCAATACATCCCAATTAAACATTCATAGGAACCTAAGGGTAAGATGTTCAAATCTGCCCTGGTATTTAGTCCATTCATGTCTATGAGGCAGGACTTAACCATCTCATTAACTTTTCTTCTGGCTCCTGTAGCTAGTTGCACCAACCAGGATTTCCCATGCTTGTTTCTTGGTAAATGCAAACTTTCCACCATCTTTGGGTCTATATAACTATGGATAGCTCCTGAATCAATTAAAATATCAAGATTTTGGTTGTTGATCATACCTTCCACTTCAATCATGTGGGACTGATACTCTGCTTGCTTGTTGCCCAGGGCTACATAAATCCTTGACACATTTCTGCCCATGTCCTCTACTGTCTCAGCTCTTTGTACATTATGAACAAACCTACCTTTTTCACCTCTGTGAGGACAATCTCTAAGCCTATGGTCTCCTTTACAACCCCAACATTGCATAGGTGGTTGTCTTGGCCCTTGAATCCCTGTGTCAATCACTCTGGTTTCCTTATGTGTTTTCTGCCATTATGGATTATTTATGAAGAATGGTGGCTTAGCTCCCTTCTTCCTCTAATCCATATTGAATTTCTTATTGTCTTCCCAAGCCTTTTGGAAAGTTGGTCTTGCTTTCAGTTGGTCATATAAGCATTTATATCTCCTTATGGTCTCTTCTAATGTCTTGGGATCATCATACTGTATTTTGTCACTGATGAACGATGGAAATCCACTTAAGTACCGTTGAATCTTGACTGTCTCATCCTTAATGAAAGAGATGTACTTCAACAGTTCCATAAACCTTCTCTCATATTCATTGATGGTCGTACTTCCAAGCTTGAGTTCAAAGAACTCTTTCATTTTCTTGTCATAGTATCTCTTGGTCAAGTATTTCTTCTCAAAATACTTCTTGAATTCTCTCCAAGTAACACTTTTATCTACAATGTGTTGTACCTGCACAAGTTGATCCCACCACATGGAGGCCTTTCCTTTGAGTTGATAAATAGTGATTCTACCTTCAGCATGAGAAGAATAATTATGCAATTGAAAATACTTTCTCATGCCTAGAAACCATGTTTCGTCATCTTCATCCTTCTTGTGCTCACCATCAAAAGTAGAAGAATTGATTTTGTTCATTTCTCCTCGCAGCTCATCCACCCCAGATCTCTTATACCTTCTGGCAGGGGATAGACTTGAGTTGTTGTCTGCTCTCTTATGGGAATTTATATGGGGATGATGGTGATGTCTACTAGCACTTTTTACTTCTCTCTTCTCCTCTCAGATCTACTTGAGTCACTCTCCTTAGCCAATTTCCTCTCTATTATGTTCAAACCTTCCAATAGTTTCATGTTGAAGTCATCCTGCTACTCTTGGCTTTCATAAGCCTTTCATTATCATCTTTATGGTTTTGGACATCCTTCTGCAAATTCTTAATGGTCTCAGCCATATTCATATCTTCATTCCTTTCTTCTCCATGTCCGTTGGAGTTCATTCCTTCCATGCCCAAATGGACATCCATCACTCTACTCTTCTCTAGATGATTGTAATTGTCCTATGACTCATCCATTCCTACAGACTCTGCACTGGTTTGACCTGACCGAGTTGTTGTTAATTCTGCAAAACGTGCAACCATCAAAACTAATCATACTAACAAATCAACAATTCATGAGAATATGCACCATTTCGGTTCAACATACACATCAACATTATCACTCCCGGTTTACTGGTGTTATCACCAAGACAATTCTAGATAAGACCCAAATCTCAAAAATGCTGACGCGCAGTGTCTTCTAAGATACACTTGCATAAGAAGGTGGTATTGTCGAAACCACTTTCACCAAGATGCGGTATCACGTGTCTCAACATGTCAAATCCACCACTCGTGGAGCGGGTGATGGCTAGTCAGATCACCCTGTTTCATTCGTTCGGTACTTCGCAGCTATGTGACGTCAACTAAACGTCGCCATGTAGAGAACTCAAAAGATAATCATTCGAAATGGAAACCCAACTCTCTTTGTAAGTAACCTGTCTGCACTTCATAAATGGAGTTCTATAATTACCACTCCCCAAGTATGAAGATATATGTGTATCCATAACCGTAGTAATCTTCAAGCTACTTGACTTCCTGCTCTCTATATAGACACATTTTGGTATCCTCAACCTGACATACATGAACAAAGCTAAGTCGAGTGAGACTAGTTATTCGAGCAACATGATAGGCTTTCTTGCGAATAAGGAGGAAAGGGTCCTCGTGCACCTTCTAGAAACTAAGTTCCACATAGATCCGGTTATAGAATCGTGATTGGAAGTTAGGCTGAATCCCATTATAAAGGATTTAATCATCAACAGTCCAGCTGCTAAGAAGAAAAGGAGTAAGCGGCATAAGAAGGAGGAATCTACAGTTGAAGTGGCTGAAAGTGTTGGAGAAAATCAACCAGTCTGCTTAGAATCTTCTTTAAAGGCAGGGATTACTAAGCTGAAGTAAGTCTTAAACTAAGATAAGCATGTCTCGGCAAATTTTGAACAGCTGGTAGTGGAGTTAAAAAGTACAAGAGATGATAGGCTTATTCTTCAATGACCCTTTTTACAATAGGCTAACTGTTGTCATCACCCTTTTGTAATTTTGTGATTAATATGATTATATAAATACAGAAATGGATTTTAGACTGTTTTATTACAATTTCTATCAGGTGATGTTATGACTCTTGTTTTCTTTTATAATAATTTTTTTCTTGTAATCTTATATTTTATTTTCATCTGTCTAAATCAGAAGAAATTAATTTGAAATTAATGCATCAATTCGGTTATGTGTTTATTTTTCTTTTATTATTATGCAATTTAAACTCAGACTCCTCGCCTTCCAAGCGAATTCACGCTCATTAACTTGACCTGTTCATTTATATTATCGTACCTAGAAATATTACAAGGTAAACACTTCTCCGCACACCTACATCTACTGTGCATTTCTTCTTCGTCATACCGACTACTTATGCGCACTATTCTGGCATTGTGCACCAATATCCACTGCGCATAGTTTTGATACTACGCACCGATATTCCACACGCATTTTTGTCCTATGCATGAACCATGACAAGTTTAACATATTCCTTCATGCTCAAATATCTGCGCACACTACTGAATACACTATCGTGAAACAACGTATACTCGTACTTATGCGCTTATCAATAAAACTCCTATGTGTTAGGCAATACTTGTGCACTCCATGTGCACCTTACTATGTGTGTTCTTACCGTGCAAGACTAATTTCCAGCACGTGCATATACGCATAATAATCTTCCGCGCGACACCACAATTTACTGTGCACGCCAATACGCCAACCTTTTCCAAGGACACTTTATGACTCTAATTCTGGTCACTTCGAAGTTACTTTTCTATGAATATTCACTTTGATTGCACCCTTCTGGTCCATCCAAGCTCAGTGTTGAACTGAGGCTCTTATACCAAACTGTAACGACCCCCTCGACCAACCTGAGGCTGGGATACGCCACTCCAGAGCAACCACTCATGCTCTGAAGCCATTTGGTAACATTTCCAACCGTGAGGCCAGACCATGCTACTCTAGGGAACATTTTTGTTCCCATACTATGGAACATACAGTAGAATACCCAGTAGTCAACTAAGAAATGCCACCTAAATTTACTCTTTAGACTGCATGCAACTAAAACATATACATACAACATGCTAGCGGAATATTTACATATAAATATAAACAAACCATCACTTTCTATAACTCACAACTTTTATATTAAAATAATAGTAATTACCGATATGCATCATTTACAGGAAATTACCCATAAGCACACAAGCATTCATAGTCACATATATGATAAAATCGTAACATGGGCATGTAAATAACAAAACAGCATATTCATATATCATACAATTGATACTTATCTTTAAAATACTGTCACCAACTACTTACAGACCGTCCACGAACCTCCCAGCCATAGATTACACTGTTCATCACTCTCAACAGTGAATCACCCTCGAGCTGGGACTGAACTCCCCCCAGGGTAAAGGGATTCCTATCCAGGCTAAGGCTCATGGACAATAGGAAAGACTCTATCTCAAGTGCTCACTCAACTAACAGCCTACAGCCTCTCATTCCCCACATGCATGTTCCACCCAAGGAAGTGTGTCCCTTCTCTACTCAAGAGTCCCTCGGTTGCCCCACTTCCCTTCCATGGCTTCAGCAACAAGTTGGACCGGAAGTCTTCGAGCATTGTAGCTACAGTTTAGCACCTACGAAATTCAATCTCCATCAATTCTCTCACCTAGAGAACTACTCATGGGCTTGACAACCCACTTCTTCGATCCCACTCCAAGCTAACCAGGTACACCAACCAAAAGGGATGGGGAAACAGGTTTCAGAAAGGTGGAATGGTTGTCTCAAGGATAACGAAATGTATGAGTGAAATGGTCATGGATTCATTGACTGGATAACTGAGTGTGTTTTTGGAATCACTGTGAACTCTCTCTGTCAAAAATGATGGTCAGCCTGTTGGTTTCCCCCCCCCTCTCTGTTCTATGTTCACCCGCTCTCTTTTTCTCGAATTCCCCCCTGAGATAAGTTTCCCCATGATATGAATGCATGTCCCCAACTTGACACTTGTCATATCGGAAGTTACTTTTGTCCACTTGTCCCCAACTTTAAAACTTAGGATAAAATTATCCATACTTTATGTTTTGGGAAATATTAATATAATATTCCCTTGATTTTTGGCCCTCCCTTTCCCTAACTGGTGAAGTTCAGTCCCCCATATATTTTATCATGGTTAGTCTGCATGCGGTGATGTATTTTATATTAATCATGAGTCATGTACAAAGTAGGCACATTGGCCCTTGACATCTAGGCGTGTTGGCCTAATCCCAAGACATAAGCATTACGGCTTACAATACTGGCTCACCGGCCTATAATGCATATTATATACATAAAGGTTCGCTGACCTTAATATTGTGCGCACTTAGTTACTGCATGTTGTATCTTCTGTATTTAAGGTTGTGCACACCTTAGTTACTGTGCATGGTATTCATAAATGTGCACATTACATCCCTTTACTGCGTAGTATATGTGCGCACCATGCCATGAAAGGTGTATTACAAAAATGATGTCTAAACAACTCACTAGCTTAAATATACTTGGATTATATTTACATTTGGGTTCGTCTGAGGGATATTACAGTGGGTGTCTAAACATACTTCTGCATGTAATAGCACTCACCTGGGCAATGCCTATTTCTGCATACATCGCACCAGGGCAGGTTAACTTACTTCAAGGGGAACGATGCTCTTGAGGCCAAATACTCATGAAATAAGGGACAGTGTTCCTTATCATGACCTTCAGATTTGCATATTACACAACAAATATCTTCTCTTTTTTCCTTCCCCTTGTTCTTCTTCATATCCTTGACCTGCAGAGACAAACTAGTCAGCTAGCTCAAGATCTGGCTCATGCCTAAGCTAGATTCTCCCATAGGTGTTGATTCAAGATTCATGGTGATCTCCAAAGATTATACCTTCGATGCAATCTTCTGCTACATTAGAGGGACTCTGATGTGTGGTAATAGCGTCGCGATGAACCATTCTTTGTTTTGTTCATCGGGGATTTGAAAGTTTAATCGGCCTGTTAGGGTCTTCCATCTCTGGTCAAACTCCCAAACAGGTTATGCTACCTTTTGTTTGATCTCTTTTAGCTCTATAATACATTGTGACTCTGACTTAGGTTTCTTAAACTCTGCAATCAGTGCATTCTTGATCTCATTCATTGGCTTAGGCTACGCCATTCCTTGGACAAGTTTCATGTACCAACTTAGTGCATGGTCCCTTAGCGTATTGTTGAACTGGGTTCTCTTGATGGCTTCATCGATGATACTTTTAATATTCCACACGGCCTCACATAGGAACCAGTGTTGATTGGGATCCTCAAATCCATCTCCCCTGAAGATAGGGAGCCTCATCTCATCTTCCATAGAGTTCCCTAGACTTCATGTCTGAGTGTAGGCTAAGTTGCTAGTAACAACACTCTAAAGACTATGGTGGTTCTAGCTATTCTGGTTGCTTGGTGCTATTGAAACAATAGGAGGGTTAATGTTACTTACTTCAGTAATCTACGCAGTTCCTGAGGTTTCTGGCTCGTTTTGGCGAAGTTCTTCAACTTCCCCTTCTTCTTTTCTGGTGGGTTCTGAATGTTCTTCGTCGGTTAGATATACCTCTTCTCCACTGTAGAAACCCTCTTCTTTGTAGTTTTTCTTAAACAGGTTCTCAAGGTGAACCCCTATGAATACTCTTCCACTGCGTGTATGTCCAGCTTTTGTGTTGCTGTCGTTGTCTGAATTTATGAACATTAGCCTTTTCAGGTCCAACCAATCTACTGTACCTTCAAGACATTCTTTTCATGCAACAACATCTTGATTCTCAGCTTCAAAAAGTGCAAAAAATTTCCTTTGGGTCCTTTGAAAAAGTATCTCTCGGCTTGGCTATATGATTGTACCCTATCAATAACAAATTTGGTGATATACCCTCCAATGGTACTATCAAACCAATGATATACTGCTCTGGATACAACGTTGTCAACTATCTTGACCTTCTATATCAGTGCTGGTGTCCAAACCACAGGAGGTCTAGATCTGATCTCGAACTGGGTATCGACTAACCTAGCCAACCACTCAAACAACTCCTGGTGGATTCCTCCAAAGAATATCTCATGAATGTAGGTGAAGATGTATCTTTGTAGTCAATCTTTAGTACTCAGTTTAGGGTTCTTGTTATGGGCTTCAGCGGAGTCCCTCTCTTGATCCTCTATCCACTTTTGAATCTCTGTCTTCGATGGGAACCACCTTGAAATTCCATTAAAATTATTCTTGTCCCAGCAACGGAACCATTTGTTGGCATAGGGGCAGACCTAGGGTTCACTCCAAGAGTGCACCAACAAGCCCTAGCTATTGGCCCTTTCGGCAACACCTGCAAAGCAGATGTAGTCTCACCCGAAGAAACTAAGAGTGGGGTTGCAGGATAGAGATGTCTACAACCAGGGGAATATCAAGTGGAACTAATACAACAATAATGCAGCATTCATATATCTCTTATTAGCTAGATCTAATCTGCGTAATTATAAATCTGATCTAACACAATAATGCAAATAACAATATAAAAATGACAGAGATCCAGGCATCAATCACACATACGACACAAAATATACATGGTTCACCCTCTCTCTAGGGCTACGTCCACATAATTGTGCTTATGATATATTAAGATAAAGCTTACAGTTCTGATCCGCGCTTTTAGTCAATAGATCTTCTCTATTCTTCTCTCTATCTCCCACCTTCCTGCGCACCCAACTACAGGACTTGATCTTCGCACCCAGCTGAAGATCTTACAATACCTAAAGTCTCTCACACTCATCACTCCCCTCTCTCACAATACAATAATCTCTCAACCAACAACAATCAATATCAATACCCAACTCTAGTACCAACCCAACTTAGGTCCTCTTGACCTCTATTTATACATTATAGTCCCTCACCAAAAGCTTTAGGTCGAAACCTAGGTGTCAAAACCCTAATTACCCAAAACCCTAGGTGTCTAAAACCCTAGGTCAACTTGACCCACCTTTTCAGGGATTTTCCAGCCTGTCTTTCCTCCCTTCTCACACGGTGCTCCAAAGCACCCAATGGTGGATTTCTCTGCTTGTTGAGTTGTCGTTGATCCATCTTCCTTGTTGATCTGTCTTCCTCGATCTCCTCATCCAACGGCTTTCTTTTTCGTACTTCTCTCTGGATTTTCTGTTGTTTTGCTTACTTCAACCCAGTGACATTCATTGTGTCTCCCGCACAGTTCGTTTTTGACCTTTTCTTCTTCGATCTTCACTTCCTTCCATAACCAAGGGCCAACACGTTCATTATTGTGGACTACAATATCTCCTTTATCCAAGGCTAGGAGACGATGTGAGGCTTCTTCCTAGTCGTCTTCATCAGATATTTGTGGGGCATGAGCATCATGTAGTTCTTGTTGTCCCCAAGGTTGAAATCATTATTCTTTAAGGCTGGGATATGTCCCAAGTGGATTAATTCTACGCATATCCCCTTCAGGATGTATACGGTGATCAAAGTATACTCAAATTCTCATGGAATGATGTCGCGATTAAACGCACCAACCAAAGGTGGGATGTAATCAGGTAAGATTGAAAGGATCTACTTCGCATTAGCCAGATCGTCGTGATGATTACTTCGCTTCTCAGTGGCATGGTTGACACAACCCGAGTGATGTCCGATCAAGGGGGATTCCTGCAGTCCCCTGGTCAACAATACTTGTACTCCCTCAGACATAGTTTTATCAGCCATAAACTTTTTCAGAACCTCTTCGATGGATTTCTCTAGCTCAGTGCGCTTAGTCGACATTCTCGTTGTTAACAAATAAGTCAGGGTAGGTAAGTGGATAGTGGGGTAATAACATATGGTGAGGTATGATAGCACAGTTCGACACACACAACCACTTCTATGTTAGCTTAGGTAATCACAGGTGGAAAAAAGTGGTATCAGCATAGTGTCGGATGGGTTAAATAAGAAAGTGTCATAACAGATTCCTCCAACGAGAAGGAATTCCTCAATCAATGTGAATATGTACGTTATGGCACAATCTCAATGTCCCAAACATGGTATAGTCGCCCATAAATGTGTTTCCTAGTCATTCAAAGTGTCTCTCTAACAGTTGGGGCACCTCCAACGGTCATATAGCTTTGTCAGGGTGAATTCCCACACTACGTGGTTCTGTTGTTCCAGTGAGGTTCAGAGCCTGTAAGCCTGCCTCCTACGAAGTCTTCTCTAAGACTTCCTGTAGTTTTTCTAACTTGGATTTATTATTACTAAGCTTCCTTGCCTTCTTTCCTATGATCTGAGTCTTTGGGTTCCTCTTTCCATTCTTATTCTTATCTTTTCTTAGTATAGTGGTTTCCCATTGTTGATGAGCTTTCAAAGGGTTCAAAGGTAATACCTCTTCTCTTATTAACTCCAGGGTGGGTATTCTTATTTCTTGCATGGATAGGTCCTTCAAACCTTCTTGTGTTCTTTCAACCTTGATAGCTAATTCTCTTGCATTTTTTTGCTTCGACTCAACTTCTCGTTCTTCCATCAGTCGATCTATTCTTCTAGCTATGGAATCCCTTAGTTCTTGCTTTTTCTTTTCTATAACTTCTTCCTCTGCTTTCCTTATGATATGATCCTTCTCGATCCAAGTCATTCCTTAGTAACTCTTCCACATAGGGTTATCATATTTCCTTTGAACAATCCTATCCTTCCCAGTGAAGGTACCACAATAGGCTTTCCCAAAATTTCCAAGTGATTTCTGTCATAATATTCACTGGTGTCTCTTCATCCAAGACACGGTCTATCTCAAAGTCTCATATTCTTGTACTTATGTGCTATTTTTCTTTCAAAATCTCTGGTAAACTAAAATCTTTGTGCTCATCCATTACTTCTTTAAACTATATTAACATAGTTTGAGCTTTCTCTGATTCTTTCTCTTTATGATTCTCTAATATGCTCTTATTTTCTTGACTCATGTTCATTTGTTCAACTTTATCAATCATCCTTGGGAAATCCTCAACTTCATGACCAACAATTTTACAACAAAGACAAATAGGACCTGCACCAGGGCATTACTTAGCAAGATGTATCAGTCTTTTGCAGCTATAGCATAGTTTCAATCCTCTCTTTCTCTTAAGTGTTCCCCAACCGCTCTTGTACTATGCACTGGGATCACAGTGTTGGACCTGCAATCTACAAAAATTCTTTCTAGGTTCCTGCATCCACTTATTAGTCCAAAAATTCTTTCTATGCATAGGAATAACATATATTTCTCTATTTCTATCAATATTATTCAGATAAACTCTTTCTTCTAGCTATACCCAAGCTTTCAGACTAGGACAGAATCTATCAAACATACCTAGATTCATATTTTCGAAACAAAAAATTCCACTTATAATACTCTTATCAAATCATAAAGCTTTACCTCTTTTAATATATTACCTCTTTTCTTCAGATCAGGTTTCTTTCTTAGCATAGGGCTTCACAATTCAAGTAGAATACTGTGCACTACAACAACAAATCTACGCACAAATATTTTATTTTCTTTCAATTCCTAGCAATCACAGTTTCAGGTCCTAGAAATGAAACCATTTGTTGGCACAGGGGAAAACCCAGGGATCAACGCTTAAACAACACACCAAAAAAACCCTAACTATTGGCCCTTTCATCAACACCTACGAAGCAGATGTAGTCTCACCCGAGGTAGAGGCAGGGGGGGTTACGGGACTCAAGTGTCTGTAACCAAGTTGGGACATGGATCTGTAATTATAACACCTCGCAGAGGACTTAGGGACAACACATATTAATTCATTAGCTTTATTCACATTGCATATCAAACCCTAAGTAGAAATCAGCGCAGTAACAATGATAACATACACTTCGCACTTAGAATTAGAAGTTATATCTAACACATTCAACATAGGCAAAGCACTAAGCATTCATAGATCTATTTATCATTCATTATAATCAATGCACTAAGCAAATCTATAGCATAAATATCATAACACAAAGCAAACCATCAACACATGATATATGTGGTTCACCCCAGTGTGGGGCTACATCCACCAACGACTTCTTCTTCTTCTATTAGTCTTCAATCTCTTACATTCCCCTACTCTTGTGCACTAAGCCATAGAGCCAAGCTTCGCACTGGACAGGTGATCTGCGCACTGTGCACTAGATCCACCTTCCCAAAATCAGGTCAAGGCACAAAGCCAACTCCTCTACTAAGAACAGAGCCTTACATACACAGTCTTTTGCACCAAGAAACTGAGAACTACCTATCTCTTGCACTTAGCCACATACTACTACTTTTGCACTTAGCCACTTCCTACTTCGCTACTTCTACCTTACAACGTTAACTTATTTATACTTTTACAAAAAGGCCTAATCATGGGTAAACCCATGGGCCAACATCCCATAACCCATTACATAAACCCTAATGAGCCCCTTTTTGGGTCCACATAGCAAGTGAGATCCCACAATCTCATCTCCCCCTGGGCGCTCCATCTTCGACCAACCTATCGATGTCCAAAAAGTGGTCAATCCTGACCAATGTTTCCTCAAAACTTGGTCGAGGGCCAATAGGGATTATGAACATTGATAGAAGATTTTGTTGGATAGGTTGACGTTCTGAATTTAGGATGTGAGGCATTGAGAATGGTTCATTGTGGGGTTAGTTCCCTATATATGAGTCCCGCTAACCCAACAAAAGGTGACTACTCAAGAAAAAGTGGTGTAAATTGCAATGCAATTGGAGGCTACACCAGGAGGAGGAGAGACATAGACAATATTGGTGCAGGTGCAGTCACAACTGGCCAATATGATGATGCAATATTGGTGTTATCATTTGAAATGTTCACGAGTCAAAATTCGAACCTTAGTCTGTGCAAGAGTCTTGGTGTCATGATAGTGTTCATCATCATGAAAGAAATATAGGTTAGCATTGGTCACACCCTTGGTATTAAACTTATCATTATCATGTGTCTTGTCTCAAATGGATGTACAAAAGGTTCCTTATCTCATTTTCAACTATTTGAGGGTCAAGTCAAGTGTCCAATCTACTTGCTGCAAACTCACCTGAAAGTTCGCGGCATATCAAGAAGTACCTTATGCACTAATCTCTCATCATTGTACCTTGGAAACTTTTCAAGGGATATCTCATTATTTTTAGTGCATTCAATGCACCATGTTCTTCATGTTGGTTTCAAGAAACAAGTCTAACAGTTTGAATGAAGCACATTGCAAACTGGTGCTACGAACTGTCCATTACAACTATGCGCTGCAAACTGGCATTGTGAACCCTCTGTTTCTTGATAGATCAAACCCTTTTCAGTTGATATTCATATAGGTCTAAGGTTTTAACATGTAAACATATTTTCCTCCTCAAACGTGGAAACTCTTGCAAGATTTTCATAAAAACCTAACTCAATTCGCACTGCACACTAGCACTGTGAACTTAACCATCGGCGCTGCAAACCCTTTGTTTTACACAGAGTTGCTTCAATTGTGCATGTCTGCAGCCTCACCCAAGTTGGATTTGTTTTCTTCTTTTATCACCTCCTACTTGTATCATGTTCATCCTCCAACTATTTGTTTTCATACAATTACAACATAAGTGATGATTTTGGGTCTTAAGCTAAATTTAGCATATTCATATGATTTCTCCAAGGTTACTTCATGTTTCAAGAGGTTTGTAGCAAGATCTTGAAGGTTTTTTCCCAACTTATTATTAAATATTTTAAAAGGTTGGAACAACTTTGGAGGTAAACAGGTACCTACAGGAAATTTTACGGCAAGTGCAATCAAAGGCACTGCAAACTGGTATTTTGGGATAGTTTGCAGTAAATTAGTACACAGCAGGGTCATTTTTTCATCATAAATTTTAAATGTCGATATGGGTTCTTTTGAATTTGTTTTTGGAGATGAATCATAATATCATGGACTTGATGAAAAAAAATCATCCTGACCCAGTTTGTTTTTTGGGAGAAAAGTTGAAATTATCACCTAAAGGAAAGTTCACAGCGCACGTTGTCAAAGGCACTGCAAACTCTAACAGTTTCATAAATCCAAGTTGTAGGAGGGTTTCCACCTATCTGAGGGGGTTAGAATGGAATCTTAGGAGGTATTTGGACATGAGGGACATGTTTTCTATCATGATATCAAGCAAAATGACATGTTTCAAAAGGAATTTATCACAATAGACAAGATCCCAAAAAAATAGGATCTAGGTGGATTTTTTGTTTCACCTTGTTGTAACAGCTCCTAGAGAAAAGGAAATCCAATGCAACAACTTGGGATTCGACATATTTATAGTAGGAAGGATGATACACTATATATGGGAGTTTTTATGTTGAGGAAGAGGTTGAATTCATGATCCAAGAGAGGAGAGAGTTGGAGGAGTAGTTTAGTTGCTCATTTGTAAGCCTAGGAGCGTGTTTGTAATCATCATTTCTTCCATTAAAGATTCATGAGAGTTGTTTATCAGATTGTATTCTTTGATTTCCATTTCTCTTGTCATCCTCTTGCTTGAATATATTGCAGGTTTTGAGGACCATATATGTCATTTATTGATGGATTCAAGAGTAACATAGGATCCATTGTAGCTTTCCCATTAAATCATTTTTTAATGTTTACGCAATCTTTACTATGTTTGCAAAAAGAATCTTTGTACAATGGATGTTCTTCCTTTTGTCATATTCTCTATCCTTCTACTCATCATTAAATATCCCTTTTGTCTTGTATACATTTTGATTTCCTTTGACCTGTAGGATGTTATGACTCCATGCACAATGAAATGCCTATGTGGACAGTTTGTTTCCCTCCCCCTTTCTTACGTAGTGTTATCACTGAAATTTCGTCTGTAACATTGCATGCAAATGGTTATAGGAATACAGCATCTCCAAACACCTATTAGTTCACCTGCAACACCAAGAAATCATTTCCAAGAGGCAAAAACTATACAACTGGTCAAAAAATTGGCATGCACTAAAACACTAAAGGAAGTGTGTGCACAGTGTGCAGGCCAAAGAAGCCCATAGAGCACACAATGCGTCATATGCATGACTATATACGAGAAAATTTGCACACATATGTGAATGGTGAATTTATGGTTCTTGTCGCCCCCCCACCCACTTCTGGACTAGCTCCCAACTTGATTTGACCCTCAAATCTAAGTTGAATCTAAGTGGGGGGTTGGTCAAAGACATAAGGGTGCCCTAAAGGGACGCTTATTCACACTAAAGACCGGTTGGATATTACCTCAAAGGCAAGATATAAAAGGATGCCATGGGTGCACTAAGAATTTAAGAATCTCATTGTATTATTATGATGCCTCTATTCTCCTACAAGGAACCTCTTTTCTTCTTGGAGCATACTAGCATCATCTCAATAAAATATTCACCTCACCTCTTGAGGGAATAAACTTGGATTTCTTCACCATTTTCTTTCTAGTTTATCATTTGTAAGAAGAGCTCTCACATAGGGGACTCAAGAGCTATCCCAAGGAGGAAGAGGGGATCCATAAGTCCTCCTTTCTCTACTGTATTTGCAAACTAATATACTTCTCCATTGGTGGCATGATTATTGGTCATTTGTTTGATTGATTTTGGTTCTAATTTCCTCATGCATTTTAGTTTTCTTTCTTTAGTTATTTTCTTAGTTGTTCTTAGGTTAGTTGTTTGTTTATTTCATGTGATTCAATTGTCTAATTCACGCACTAACCCCTGTCCTGTCTAGCAGACCCAACTATACTTGAAAGTGCCCCATTTTTTCTCATTCAAGTGACGAAAGGGACACAATAGATTGGCAACCATACTGGGAATAAGGTATCAATTTACTCCCTATTTGGGTTGTTTGAGCACTTATTTTTGACCCATTTGCCTTGCAGAGATCATAACCAGCCTAGGCTCATCTACAAAGAGCTGAGTTTGAAGTTGGAGGAGGAGAATTACACTTAAAATCCCCCCCCCGATGTGTATCAAAACATGCGCGAGTATTTCATCCCACGGACGTGCATTATGAGCATTGTGCGCCAACAACACTGTGTTTTTCTACGCATTTTTCGCACAGTGCTCCCAAAGGTATTATCTTCACTGTGCATTGTGCACCCACTGCACCTCTATCTGAACTAAAACCCACACATCTATCCAGAATCTCAACATTGTAAGAGTTTATGTGATGTTTTGAAAGGCCCCTAGCCTTCAAAATCTTGCTTTTATGCAATATTGTAAATTCACCACACTTAGATTCCCTCTCCACATGAAGGGTTAGTCAAAACATAGACACTTAGGGGGTTAAAAAGAACCATATTTCTCCTATTTTTGCTTTGAGTTGCCACATGGATGGCTTGTTTTGATTGTAAAAGTTAAGTTGAGATCCTTTACTATCACATCTATAAAACACTTGCATTGGGACCATAAATCGAACTTTAATCATTGAGTATGCTCTTCTCTCACACCATAGAGTGATCTTGAGAATAAAAAATGTGATTAAGGAGATATTTCATCTCCCTTAAAATCTTTAGGAGAGGACAAAGCCCCCTAGGTCTCCTCTTAGTTTCTTTTCAAAACATATTCAATTTGTAAGGGCCCATACATGCCCACGTGTTGCAAAGTTAGGATAGTCTTTGAAGCTACTTTCTTAGTTTACATCACTAGGGGAGTTTAAAGATCATTCTAATAGGACCATACATGCCCACATGCTTGCAATCTAGGATATTTTTTTGAATTTTTCTTAGATTAATTCACATTAGGGAATTTAAAGGATTGGTAAGGACCCATATGTCCACATGCTAGTTCTTTAGGGACTTTAAAATTTCACAAGGTTGTACCAATGGCATCTAGCAACATAGGTAATCAAGATTTGTAAGAACCACATGAAGTCCACATGCTGCAAATTGACACTTAGCTTATTAAAAATTTGGCACATTTGTTCACTTGCTCACACACAAAGTCACTACTCACTCACATAATTTCATCTCGAATTGTGGAGGTTGGAGTAGGTTTCCTCCAAAGTGATTATGAAACATCCCACTATTTCTTGAAGAAATTATCCACACCCACTTAATTCAAACGAGATTGGTTCACACCCCCAATCTCTCAACCAACCACATCTAAAAAAATTCTAAAAACTCACTAATTTTTCCTCCATAGGAGGTGCCAAAAGAAATTTTTTAGTCCAGGTAGGATCTCGGGGGTAGGCATCCAAATAACCCCCCATTATCTAGTTCTCACATCTTCAAACATTAAAATTCAAACAACAGATAATATGGCTAACCTAGTATTAGATTGGCATTTATCACATCAAGCCATCATCACACGTACATAGAGCATCAAAAGTCTGTCACAACATATAGATTAGACTTCATAACAACATAACAACAAAAATCATCACACGCAGGCATCACAGAGATCCCAAAACATGTATATCCACATCTATATATATAACGATCATTATATCATCAATGTTTACAAAATGGTACAAAATGTACATCGCCCATAGGAAAATGAGCCCCCCTCACCCCTATGGATACAAAATAGGTGTCACACTACCCTATAAAAAATGGGCACGCAGGCCTATACAAATACAAAAATAATCCAACATAGCACTCATGGTTCCTCCATAGCACCACCACCAAGTCCTCTATCTGCAGAAGATGCCCCACCAGCTAGGGGTCCTCTAGGTCCAGGGGGCAGTCGTCTAGTCATCGTTGCCTCCGCTACAACTTCTCTCTGGATCAGGGTCTGCAACTCTACAAGGCCACCCACACATTTCTCCAGGACTCTCTCATCCTGGATGTGGGACCACATACCCTCAGGTATGCCCTGTAGTACCACCTCCAACCGGTAGAGGAAATCCTCTAAATCCTCGCCATCCTCTCCTTGAGGTGCATGTGATGGCCCTGCACCTGGATCATAAAATCTACACCTCCGACCGGCTCTCACCTCATCGACTAGCATCGCATCAGCCTCATCCCTCCGACGTCTCTCTCCCACCCATGGCTCTACCCACAATGGTCATACTGGCCCCTGACGAGCTGGCTCTACGACCAACTCTGCCTCTCATCCTCGTGGCCCCACATTTTCACAAACACAAACAAACGATAGAATCATCATCCATCCATATATAAACATATGTTATACTATCAAAATCACAAAACATAAAGTACACCAACATACCTCTCTGGTCCCAAACCTCCCCAGGAGGAAACACCATATTCGGGTCATGTCGGAAGTCCATCCCACCATATGGGAACCGCAGTATAATCTGTGGCATCTAGCACCACACATGTGCCAAGGTATCCATGAAATAGTGGCCACCCTCCCCACCTCCATGTCATACAACAATCGATGCCCACCGCATTAGTCGTGGCTCTCGTGCCTCAGTCGCCAGTAGCAACACCCTAGGGCACAACATGGGCACCCTCTCCAAAAACCATGCAACCAAGATCAATCCAAAGGCAAAGTCATCAAAGTCAGCAGTCTGACACTGGTTAATCTGCCCCATCATCTTGGCATGCAACATCAACCCCCAAGTGAAAAAGTCCCCATCCAACACTCTCCGCATAATACTCAGTTGACCACCACTGATCCATTGAGTCACTAAGGATCTGTAGATCCTCACAATCATCGTTGTGATACACTGATGCAACAAATCGACCATCGCCTCGATACGGACAACCAAACCTGACATAATGTTCGGTCCCGAACAATGCCTCTGTGCCACGTCTACCAAGTGTACATCCATTAGAAACTAGGGATCTACAGGTAGGGTCATTCCCCGGAAATGGATCCACATCAAGAAATAGACATCTTCCATATCCCATAATGTCAATTACTTCCCCCGTATAATGAAGCACTGCATATTAGTGCTCCACATAGAAATCATATACTATAGTAGGTACTCCTGCACCCGTATCAGTGGGAAGTTGAAGAACTTAAACAACCCACATGCTGCCAAAAGTCTCTGAATGCCCGGTTCTCTCTCACCACCTCCCTGAGGCACTCCCAGTCCCACTCTCTCCAATGGTATGAAATATTGATTTGATCACCTGCATTCACACCAAAATCACTTGATCAACCATCATCGTCATTAAAAAATCTTCAAAAAATACAAGTTTTTTCAAAACCCCAGCTTTGCCTCAAGTGCATGGTTGTCACCCCCCACAGATGTGTGACTATTCTTCGCATAGTTGCGTAGCTATCGAAGAAATAGATGCACACCAATGTTCATTTGTCACCCTCATAGGTGTGCATTTATGCGCACTTTTTCTTAACACAGTTGTGCACTAATGTGCAACTGTAATTTGAATAGGTGTGCACCCAATGCGCACCTATTTTTCCCACTCACGTGCCACCGTGCATAGATGTTTTAAACATAGCCACACATCATGCATGGGAGAGGGAGTTATACCCGTGCATCTCAACGTGTGTATCCTTCCTTCTCCCATGCATTGGTCGGCCCTGTTATAACCCTAAATTGCACCAGACATGCATACCTGGCATCAGGCCATCTTACTTGCTATCTTTGTCAAGCCATCACTAAATATCTCTTCTAAAAAACCATTGTTTTGAAAGTGTATGCACCCGACACCACTATTTCCCATGTACACATGCTTGTTGCACCACTACAACCCACGTACACTCACAAAAAAGCGTGAAAAATGAGAATTGAAAAGGGATACGGGTTTTCGAGCCGTTACCTAACCATTTGACCACCCATAGCCAATCACCCCAACTGTTACTATCTATTTTTGCCTATAAAATAAGGTGTTTGGGCCCCATTCCAAAAGAAAGCATGAGATCATAGAAACTCTTCCCATTTTAGTATTCCCCCTTTGCCCCAGTATTTTGCAACCACATTGAGAGTTTGAGACAGAATTCATTTTTCCTCCATTGCAAGCCTTTGTCATTTCCCTAGAGAGAATTGAAGAGGAGAAGAAGACGTGGAAGCAGTTGGTGCATGGTGAATAGGAGCTCAGGACCGAGTTCAAGGAGCATTTGTCGGTCTCATATTGTAAACGAATTTTGTGAGATTAATATAAAGAAATATTTTTTCTGTCCCATCAAATGATGTCTTAAATATTTATGATTTGTTTACATTTTTTGTTATGACGTCTAACCCACTAATCCTTATATAGAATGCATGCTTTTAGTTTCTTGTTTGTCTTTTGGTGAATGTAGGTTGGCCTTGGGAGGAGATCTACAGTCGAGAAACAACTAATCACAAAGGGATCGACATCAGACATGGAGTTTAAGTTATGCCTATCGAATCCCTATACTTGTCTTTTATGTATGATTGTAGGGTAATGACGGGATAGTTGTTAAAAGTAGGAGACTTTAGACAGTTATATATTCCTGCACTTTAAAACCCTGGTGTAGTCCATAGAGGGGTTTTCCCGCTATAGAAGAATTGGAGACCATACTGAGGAGACCTCTAGGGTTTTGGGGTATATTCTTTTGGGTTCTTTGAATCAGTTTATTTGTTGTTTTTTGAGTTTTTGTAAGCTTATGTGTCTTTAAGGGATTATGGTCTTCCATACCAGTACTCCCTGACTTTTCTTGACTGTTGGTTTTCATTTTTTTGAGAAGTTACAAAGGTGTACGCGTCCTGCCTTTAGACAGCCCACGTACATACGCAGGCTATTGAAGTGTCAGTAGCGTGCCTGTGTTGAGAAAAAAAAAAAAAAGAGGTAGTCATCCTCTTCCCTGTCAAAAGTCACACTTCTCAGGGGTTTTCTTGATCTAGCCCTGGTCTCTGTTATAACATTTTGTAACCTAGGTCTGACCTCAACATAGCTTTCTTTTTATCAAAGATTTCTTTTGTTTTCTTTATTTTGGTTTTTAGACAAGTTTGTGAGTCTGTTCTAATATGCCTGCTTGGTATTGTCAGTGACTCCCTGCGATCTGCGATGCGCCAGAAGTCATTTATTGGTCCTGATTTGTCGTCATTTTCCCTTTTTTTCTTTATAAGAAGAGAAAAGAATTCATTTTCAAATTTATTGTTTTGAAGCATAAAACAATAATAATAAAAAAAAACATTTCTTTGTTTGGTGAAAGTAGTTCAGGTTAGTTGCTTTGTTTACCAAGGAAAAAGAAAGTTTTCTTAAGTTCTTTATTTGAATCCTTAGGACATTAAGTAGCTCGTAGTCGATAGAAATCTTGTTTTGAGTTTTTCTTTTCAAATATTTGAGAAAAGTAGTTACGAAAAAGTTTGGTTAAAGAGTTTAAATTGGCAAATCTTTACTTGTGAAGAAGAAGTAGTTTGTTTTCAGTTTCATCTCATGCTCTTCTCTTTCATCTCTTAAATAACATCATTGGTTTCACTTTCGTTCCCTTTGACTTAATACAGCCACTCAAATTAACTCTTAATTAAAATTTATTAGACTTTGTGTTTGTAGGTTCCATCAATTCAGTCTAGGCTAGAGCCTTGATTTAGGATTAGAGAGGAAACTCTTCAAGGCTACCAAAACAAACATAAGAGTCTGTGATAGGGAGTTCTTGAAATTCCAGTAACTGTGAAATTTATACGGGACCCCCCTCTAACACAGGGGATAAACACAAGGTCGTGTGCGTAAAGGTAGTGGATATAACCCCTCCAAAGTCGGACCAAGCATAGTGGGGAATGCATATAGAGGGATTATCTTGGGATTTCATTGATCGCATTTGTCACAGAGCTTTGTGTCTCTTGAATCCATTCAAGGTCCTCAGTCATCTTCTGGAACACTTTATTTTGATACCCTTGATAGGTTTTGGTCTTGATATACTGCTCATTGCGGTCCACCCGATTGTCGACTGTACTCGCCTGGTGATTGTTCGCGCACTGGCAACCTAGTTACCTTTATCTTAGTGACTTACACAGGTGATTGCGGGGGTATACCATGGTACCTATGGCATACATCAATCCATGCTTTACAAAGTAAACCCAGAGGGTGCTTCCGTATTTGAGTTGCACTTGCATCGGTAAGTTTCTCTAATGTTGGCTGGTGTAACTGTTCTTCCAACTAGCTAGTGATCTGTTTGTCTTATCTGATAGGAAATTTTTCTAGTGTGTGTTGGTATTTAATGTTAATAGAAATCCCTAGTGTTTCATTGATATTCTCACACCGTGGAGGATCAGGAGCTCTTCCAGTCGCGAAGGTTTCTTGGCCTACCGCCGGTTAATCTGGAGACACCCCCGCCACCGCTAAGGTGAAGACTAGACCAGCAAGGGTCTTTTGAGGTGATCGAGCCATAGGAAACTGAGCCCAACCCATCTCCGAGAGGAGAAAATTTGATTCTGGAGGAACCAACCATTTCCAACCTTGGAGCGAAATCTCTTGGTTCATATAACCCTCCAATCATTGATCTATCGGCACCCATCGTCATACAAGTTAAACCTTACGAGCATCAGGTAGTGTCACAACCACTGATGGAGACAAATGTTGCTACTTCTTCAGGGAATCCTCATATTCCCTCTACGCCTGTCACTACAGGGGGTTTTCCACCTCCTAACCAACCATTGTCAGTCTGGACCACTATGGTCTTGACCACCTCTACCTCAGGCAATGGTCTGATTCTGTCTATGGTGGCGATCACTGCTACTTTCACCCAGAGTGTGACAGGCCCTTTGTTCTCATATGGGATGCCTAGCTTCAATACGAACTATGTCCTTTCCTACTCCACTCTATAGACTTTAGGTCTAGGGGCATGGATCTCGAACTCTCCTCTGCAAGGATACATGGGGTGAACTTTAGCTCCCTATAATGCTTTCCCATACGGAGAGGTTCATACACCCCCTTTGTCCCCTTATCTTAGTGGTGCTCACCAGCACTCTGAAAGATCGAACGTAAACTATAGTTCATTTGGAGTATTTGGTCAAGGAATTCCTTCTTATAGCATGTCGGTAGGTTCAACAACATTGTCTTTGTTTGACGCATTTGGTAACAATGCTTTCTCGTCAGCTACCTTCTCGGCTGGGGGAAACCTTGGTTATGGACAAAAAAATCCTGCACAGGGTACTATTCCTACACAGTGGGCACACACTTCTCAAGGACCTTGGAATCCATGGTAGGGATAAGTTCCCTCATCAGGGATGTCGACTGGGGGCAACCCCTTCCATAGCCAATGGAACCCTGGGCAAGGCTCAGGACCTATTCCCATCGGATTAGCAGGGGGAAACCCTTTCCAGAATCCTTGGAATACAACGCAAGCCCAACCCTCCACATCCTACTACAGGAGTCAGTCAATGAAATCTCACCAAGCACAGAATACATATGCTGGTCACGGCCATGGTTTTTACCAGAACCTTGGCCAGCAACCCAAATTTTCCTAGCAACCTGGTGCCAACCAAACTCCAGGCTCCTTTTTCCCTAGTTATAATCAACAACCCCAATTACCGTTTCTGGAAACTTTGCACTTGCTAGAGTTGACAAGGTTATTAAACGACCCCATCTATCATGATCTGTGTTGGCCTCCCATGCCAACCAAATTGCCTTCAGACATTCCAAAGTTAAAATCTAAGCCTAATGAATATCCAGGTGATCATGTGACTACCTTCCATTTATGGTGCTCATCCAACTCTTTGAGAGATGACTCTGTACAGTTGTGTTTGTTTCAATGCACTCTCATCAAAAGTGCAGAGAAATGGTACATTGAGCTAGACCGTTCAAGATACTCTTCCTTCGGCGAATTGGCAATGGATTTCTTAAACAATTTTCAATTACCTGTGAGATACGACGTCGGCACCGATTTGCTAGCCAACTTTGAGTAGACAAAAGAAGACCATATCTCAGATCATATCTGAGAATGGAGACGTTGGAAGAGTTTGATAAAATTACTAGTCCCACCAGCATTCCTGCTTGAGTGGTTCCTTAAGTATTTTGTACCTCAGTTATCTAAAGACGTCGCAATGTCGGGGGTACTTTCAGAAGAAGAAGCGATAATGAGATCTCAACAGCTAGATTTGATTTACTCTCAGTCTGGTTTACTTTATGAAGTTTTTCCAGATGCACCACGGTTGATACTTCACAAGACCAGACAAAGATATGGACCACATGCCAATGGTATTTTTGGTTCAGCGCAAATGAAGCCCGTTGATCAGATGTCGAATCAATTGCAGCAACTGCCAATATAGTAGATAGTGGCCATCTAGACCACTGGTTTGGTTGCTCCCCCTACTCAAACGTCAGATGTACACAATGTGCAATCGACAAACCCAAAGGCCACCCAGCAGCCTGACGGAAAGAAGAAACAGCAAAAGAATGGTAAGGGGGATAAGAAACCTACCAATAATGTTGGTGAGGGCAACACAGAAAAGAAGAAGTCAAATTATTCATGTAATCTTTGCACAGAAGACCATCCGACTCACCAGTTCCCTCGGTTTGTGGAGGCCCAGAAGTTATTGGCACAGTAGCAGCCTGTCGTGTTAACGAACCCATTTCCACATGGGAAAACTTTAACTCAAGTCTCTTCAAGTGTGGAAGGGGGTATTCAGGGACCACCTCCGTCTTCGAGTAATCCTTCATCAACGAATGTGTACATGATGAAAGGTACCATTGATATAGCAACTAGGACATGCGACTACGGAATGCCAAACACCTCTAAGAAGGGTAAAGAAGTTGAAAACCCACCTCTTCCTCTCCAGATTGAGAAGACATTGGGAGAAACAATGACACACATCCCAAAAGGTGCATTCAAGAAAGCTTCCCACAACCCAAACACAAGGGACACCCAGAACTACTTTGTGGTGGAGGATTTGTCACAAACCCCTTGTGCAATGTCTTCTTTGGAAGTCCTCCAGATCTGCCCTTCCTAAAGAAAGGCTATGTTAGTTGCCTTAGGATATGCTGAGACTTGTCATTCGGGAATGATCATGCTTGATACGACCGACTTAAAACCTCATCTCCCTTACCACGTGGTGTTTCAGATAGTAGTGGCTTACACCACGAAAAATTTTACTCGGAACATTTTCTGCACGATGGTTGATGAGGGTTCCTCGACATGCGTGATGTATTTGGCATGTTGGAAGTCCATTGGCCAACCCATTTTGTCTCCGTCACCTACTCTTCTTATCGCTTTTGACGATCATTTGTTTCGACCACATGGAATCATCCCCTCTTCCCCCATGCAGTTAGGGGGGAAGACCGTGTGCGTCGAGGTTGAAGTGGTCGATGTGTCTCTCGACTATAATATCTTGTTAGGAAGGAGTTGGACCTATGTTATGAAAGCAGTGGTCGCGACAGTTTTTTGGGTCTTATTGTTTCCACATGAGGGTCGGATCATGTCCATTGATCAGTTATCCTTCTCCCACCCTGACCCTTCATCAGGGGTATCCACGGTCCCGACGATTGATAACCCTCAGCCCAGCATCGTCAACATAGGGGTTGGTTTGTTCCCACCTTTGATGGGTACTTTTGATTGCCCGCCTCTGACCAGCAATGTCCAGTACATATCGGTTGTCCCTAACCAGCCAAGGGATGAAATATTTCAAATCTCATCATTTTGCACGACTTACTTTAAAGATCAATGGACTCTTCCTTCCCCATCAGTGACTATGGAATGGACATGGAACCATGGAATTCCCATGCCTTTGTCCACGGCCGAAGTTTTGTACTCTATAGTCCAGAAAGCTTCCATTGACCCCGATCTGACTCCTACACAGGAGTTAGATCTGATTCTCGATCCTATTTGGGCTCAAGGTTCCCTCGCTGATACTGATTCTTTAGACTTGGCATTTCCCTTAGACGAGGAAATTATTGAGGAAATGACTAGTCCAGACAGACCCTGGGATGATCTCCATCACAGATATTATTTTCTCCCAGAGTTAGAAGAATTGAAGCAGGAGAATTCACTCTAACTATGACTGGAGATAAGGCTTGTCCTATCAATCCTTTGTCTACACACATTGTTTACGCTGAAGGAAATATGGAAACCATAGCTAAAACAATACCTATTGATATCTCCAGAACCCCTGGCGTCGTGGAGAATATCTTCGACGGAGCAGATTGCTCCCCTGAGGAGATTCGAATATACACAGATTTATTTAAAGAATTTTGTGACGTATTTTCCTGGTCTTACGAGGAAATGCCAGGAATATATCCAAGAATCATCGAACATGAAATCACGACATATCCCGATGCCAAGCCAGTCCGGCAGAAGCTTCATTCCATTAATCCTAAGAAAGAAGCAGTTATTAAGGCTGAAGTAGAGGAACTACTCAAAGTTGGTTTCATCTACCACGTCCAATTGACTCAGTGGGTGTCAAATCTCATGCCAGTCAACAAAAATTAGGGTACAATTCGTGTATGTATGGACTTTTGTGATTTGAACAAGGCCTGTCCAAAGGATAATTTCCCCACGCCATTTATTGACTAGATATTCGATGAATGCATAGGTTGTGAGGCCTTTTCTTCATTGATGGTTTTTCGGGATATAATCAGATACAGATCAAACCTGAAGACCAACACAAAACTGCTTTCATTTTTCCGTGGGGTACATTCACTTATCGGAAGATGCCTTTTTTTCTGAAGAATGTTGGAGCTACTTTTCAGTGGGCCATGTATTTTTCTTTCCACGACCTCAAACACATAGTCGAGGTGTATCGTGATGATTTAGCGTCACAATCTTGTAAGAGAGTTGATCATCCAGCACACCTCCAACTTATGTTTGAGCGATGTCACTACTACCAGATTCGCTTGAATCCAAACAAATGCAATTTTTGCGTAACATCGGGTCACCTGCTAGGTTTCATAGTTTCTACAACAAGGATCATGGTTGATCCTCTAAAGGTTGAGGTGATAGTTCAGTTGTCTCCCTCGTACACAATCCCTCAACTTTAGATTTTACACGGAAAAGCGAACTTTTTACGGCGTTTCATCGCAAATTATGCTGAGATCACAAAGGGCTTCATGCATTTACTGAAGAAGGACGTTCCTTTTCATTGGGACGAATCCACTCAACACTCTTTCAAAGCGTTGAAATGCACCCTCACGTCTGCCCCTCTGCTTCAGCCACCCAATTATAATAAATATTTCTTATTGTATTTGGTCACTGCGGAGTCGACCATCTGTATGGTATTGGTTCAGGAGGATGATTTTCTCTTAGAATAAGTGATTTATTACCTGAGTTGAGGCCTAGTTGGACCATAACTCGATTATTCCCACATTGAAAAACTTGTGTTGGCAGCAGTTCATGTTGTCCAGCGGTTCTGTCATCACATCTTGTTTCGCAAGACCACCGTCATTGTCATTGTGAATCTATTTCAATATGTATTAACATGATGTATAATCAGCGAAAACCTCAGTAGATGGATAGTTATCCTCCAGGAATTCGACTTGGATTTTGTTTCGGCGAAATCCAAAAATTCATTGGTCTTCGCGAAACTCATCTCGGACCTTCCAGTCGGATCAAGTGATGTTATACCCGAGGAGTCGCCTATCAAAGGAGACATGTTTTTTATCGCGTCTTCAGACCCCTCGTATGGAGATATACTAGTATATCTCCAGAATTTAAGGTGCCCCACCTCTACTTCTCATGATGAGCATCATTGTATACGCCATCAGGCCAAGAACTATCTCATACTTGAGGACACTCTGTATCGTCGAGATGTAGATTGCATCCTTCGCCAGTGTCTCACTCATGAGGAAGTGGAAATCGTGCTTAACAATTGCCACACTGGAGCATGTGGCAGTCATTTGTATGGGTTGGCAATAGCCCAAAATATTCTACGAGCCGGTTATTTTTTACCGACCTTGATCAAAGATTGTGTTGAATCGGTCAAGAATTTCCACCTGTGTCATATCTTCTCTCGAAAGATGAGGGCACAACCCGCTCCCATGTTTCTCGTCATCACAATTGGTCCCTTCACCAAGTGGGGGATTGATTACGCTACATGAAACCCCCCTTCAGCAAGGGGGCATCGTTATATCATCGTAGCAGTAGACTACTTCACGAAGTGGGACAAGGATATGCCAACGTTTAAATATGATGGCGAGACAACAACTCTCTTTTTGTTTAACCAGATAATAGCAAGATTTGACGTCCCAAGAGAGATTGTCACTGACCATGGCAGTCACTTTCAAAATAAAATGATGTCTGAGTTAACATCAAAGCTTGGGTTGAGGAAAGAAAATTCGTCACCCTACTACCCACAAGAAAATGGTCAAGTGGAAGCTGTGAATAAGTCCCTTAAGATTATTCTACAACGAACGATCAATTCGGCCAAGTCAAATTGGCATTTGATGTTGTACTGGGCATTATGGGCCTACCGAATGTATGTTAAGACTGCAACCAGTTTCTCACCTTTTAAACTCGTTTAAGGGCTGGAAGCAATCTTGCCTATAGAGTGTCAGATCCCTTCTCTAAAGTTGGCAATACAGTTATTTCCAGACACTTCACCGCTTGAAGAGCGTTTATTATATCTTGAGAAGCTCGATGAGTAGTGTCGGGATGCAGCCTTGGCTAACGAGGCTCACAAAAACAAATTCAAGTGTCAGTATGATCGGTTCGTTCATCCTCGGATTTTCTCTGAAGGCAACCTTGTCCTAGTCTATGACCAAGATAAGGATCCCCTGGGGGTAGGCAAGTTCAAACCCATGTGGTTCAGACCTTTCATCATGAAGGAGGTTCTATAGAAGGGTTCTTATCGTCTGGTATACTTTGAGGGAAATTCTTTGGTGGATCCTAGAAATGGGCTCTACCTCAAGAAGTATTACTGATAGGTGGGTCGCCTTGGGTGACTTCTTGTACATATGTATAGTTCTTATACATTTTTCTTTTTTAGTTTTTGTCTTTTTGGTCTTATGGATGTGTCATTTTTTGATGTCGTATTTTTCACTGTCGCAGATGTCAAGTGAATCAGAGGTGTTCGTTGGGTTTGTGGACGATGCTAGCCAGCACACTCGGAGGCTTGCTTCCACAGCTTGGGTGATTTTTACACCTCAGGGACAGTTGCTATCTTCAGGAGGTATCTGTTTAGGTGATGCCACAAACAATGTCGTCGAATACAGCGCAGTCTTAGAGTTTCTTAGTGACACTTTGTCGCATGGTATCTCTCACCTCCGAGTTTCAACTGGTTTTGTCCCAGTTAAATGGGGTTTACCACATTTACCATCCTACTCTACACCGATGGTTCCTTAGGGAACGTCTCTTAGAATGAAGCTTTGATTACATTATGTATATCCATGTTCCTAGGAGATTGAATCAAATCATAGATAATCTAGCTAATCATGTATTATATTGGCACATTGCACACATGTAAGAAAAAGTACACACATGCACATGTAAATACATTTGTAAAATAGATGTAATCCATAAGACGTAAAAAGATGTAAATATGCATATATATATCAAAAATATCAGAGTACATGGGTGGGCGTAGGTGCCTCAAAAATATGTCCAGTAAGAGTCACGGGGCTTATGCCCTCAAAAATATACAAAAAGTGCCTCGACACGTAAGTAGTCTAGCCTAGCTAAGGGCGGGGCCTGTTGGCCTTACCATAGTGAACAATGGCATTTGCCAAATGCTAGAAAAGTTGGATCCAGGTCCATGGCACCCCAACTATGTGAGGTTGCATCGATGGCGGAAGATTCTCAATCTCGACCATAGGGACTGCGCAAGTGAGCGCGGTGAGGTTCTACTCCACCTGTCTCAATAATCTCTCAGCCTCTATGGATGGAGGCCCCCTGATATTTCTATTGGTCCACCAGCTGCGGTTGGTCCTGCCTCTGGTCAAGGACGCTACCTAGTCCTCGAGAAGTATGTTGGACACACTGGTCCCATATATGTACATAACAAATACATAGTTGTCAAATACTTTGGTACACATAAAAAGGATATATATAAAAATAAATAAAAATTAAATAACTTTGAAAAAAAAACATACCTATCTCTTCTCATTCTACTTCGGGAGGTACAGGCATATCAGGATCCTTGGAGAAGTCTATCCCAGCATAGGGGTAATCCTCTATATCCAGAATCTGCCAAGACCACCAATCAAAAAATTTATCATCGAAGGCCTCGATGGTCCTCCCTCCCCCCTATCGCGGCAACAACGTTGCCCATCTGCATAATGCTGGGAGAGAGGCCACATGCCTTCGTATCGTCTCTCGAGGACTGAGACTGGGTACCCTCTCGAAGAAAAAGGAACATAAAATAGTCCCAAACCTGAAGTTTTTGTGTTTTTGTATCCGACACTATGTTAGTTGTTTCTTCATGAAATCCAGCATGGTTGTACTCCAGTCAAAAATCCATGCATTTAAGCACTACACTACACAATGCATGTGTGCCTGAGAGGCCTAATGTAAAGTCACGGATCCAATGATCCCCCCAATGAGTAGAACTATCACTTTCAATGATAGGTTTTCGATCTTGTGTATAGGCACCTGAGAACCTACTTTCTCAGTACCAGCCTCGCAATGGAATCCAATCAACTCCTCAATGTTGTGAGGCCCAGGGGGGAAAGTATACAAGTTAATTGGATCCCCTCTCCTCGAGAGACCAGTCAAGAAATAAATGTCTTCAGTCATTGGATTCAATGACTGCCCCTCGAGCATAAATGCCTCAATGTCAAGACTCCATTAATCTATCAAATCATTCAGCAACCTGGGTTTTTCCCTCATAAACGAACACTAGAAGAATTTTAACAACCCACATTGTGATAAAACAGCGACAGCAGCAGGGTCTTCTGAGACCAAAAAATCAATGTCCTCATGCTCCCTCTCTCTCCAATGCACATACATCCTACAAAATGACAAAGTCATGGGGAGTTAACTCTTTCTTTTTATTTTTTCCACTTATTGGAGGGTGTACAAGGGTTGTCTTGGTGACAGTCGCGTGTGTACGCAAGCAAATTGTCTTCTCCTCACGTGCACAAGTGGTTTGTGCTTGGAAAACCCGTGTACACATAGGGACGACCTCTTTAAAGGTCAGCGCCTCCCAAAAAAATAAAAGAAAATACAAGAAGGAAGAATGGAAATCCAAGAGGGGCTAGTATGTACTTACTTGGTCCAAGCGGAAGTTCGTTTCGTCCACTGAATCTCCCAGAATCAACTCTTTCAGCAAAGGGGTGTCCTTATAGGCTCGAGAGTCCTTTTTAGTTTTTCCTGATTATGAGTTTGAGCCTCACATGTATGATATGTTATCACTCTTTGTTTCACCCTCGGGACTCCCAAAACAACGGGTCTTCTTTGAATCCCTTTTCAGACCCCCTAAACATGAAAATATTGTTGAGCGATCTTGTTTCCCTTCACGCTCACCAAACTAAAATTCGAAGCCACATCTGTCTGGCGGTAGTTTACCCCTTTTTCAGTATGGATGGTCAAATGTACGAACAAAGGTATACTCTAGGAGCCTCGGTTCTATAGAAGAGTATTCTCAGGTATAAATTTAACCCTTTTTCGAGCCTGAGGGACTAAATTTACGAAAAAGGAACCCCCACGGAGTCCATAGTTAAGCTCTTTTCAGACTCCCTAAAATTGAAAATATGGTCGAGTGACCTTGTTTCTTCACACTCGTTAAATTGGTCCAGAAGAACATCCCTTACGGAGTCCATATTTAAGCTCTTTTCAGACTCCTTAAATATGAAAAGATTGTCGAGTGATCTTGTCTTTATCACACTTGTTAAAATTATTTTGAATAGACGTATGTTCGGTGCTAGTTTACCCCTTTTTCGAGTAGACTAGACTACCTTCGAAAAAGGTACCCAGTGGAGTCTTCTATTACATTTTTTTAGACTCTCTAAAAATGAAAAAACGTTGAGCCAGTGGGTTCGATAAAATTACATCGAAGGACGTTATCATTGTGTCTTATTAAGCTCATTTGCATTCCTGTGTCTTTGGCCTAATGTTGGCTCCATGTTTCTCTCGACTGAACCATCTAAAGCATGCCTTATACACAAGCCTTGTATCACTTTGCCTCTGCATCTTGACACCTTGACCCATGGAGGATTTTTCTCGAGTTTCCTTTTCCTGCATATGTCCCCTTTCTCTGAGCATCAGTTTTTTCCTTGGGCTTGGAACTAGTATGTCTGTGGCACTCTTTCCTCCTTTGTAATGTAGCATTCTTTTATTCCTTTTCAAGATTCCCCAAATTATTGAAAAAGACAAACAAAATCAAATATACCCCAAAAAGAGGAAGGGAAAAGTATTTTCTTTTTGTTGACAGCACAATGAGTCTCCCTTGGAAAAATCACATCCTTATGTTTGTTCGTCAAGCTCTAGGATTCAATATGACCTTAGGAAGTTGTTCTCGCTACATAGAGTTGTGTCCTCCTCCATTTGGTTATCCTTACAAACATATGGAGAGTTCGCATTTCCTCCTGCATCGCGAACTTATGTCAATGCCATGTTTCATGAGACTCATCTTTTGTCATGCTTTCGTCTAAGGGAAGTTTTACTAAACTTAAGTCTGCCCTTCTGCAGTTTGTCTTTTGTCCTCATGCCCGACCACCCCGAAAGACCAATCAATTCCTTGTTCAAAATCAATGAAGTTCTCTGCCTGATCATCAAGATCCTCTTGTTTGTTCCCAATGAGCGGTCAAAGACCTTTGGGTAGTGAAGTCATACACTGATATTACACTTCTACCCAAGTTTTGAATATTTTGAAGTTGTTTCTCAAGCTCTGAAGACCTCATCCCCGGCCATTAGGCATCATTGGCTTATTGAATATGGATACTATACATGTATATATTTTGATTTTGAGATGTAGATCTTTTGTGTACTACTCGCGGCTACACTTTATATAGTTATATGACATGGATCTGCAATTCATTTGATTGGAAGCCATGATTTTATTTCATTCTGAGCATGGGTATGCCCGCCTCGGTGAGACAAATTGTTATTTTTCAGATGGCACCTCCTGAACTCTGGTCTCTGGGCTCACTCGCTTCGTACGTTGGTGAATATTTGTAATCTATTTTGGCCATCATATTCTCTTTTGACCTCACACATTAGGGGGCATCTGTTATAACCCTAAATTGCACCAGACATGCATACCTGGCATTAGGTCATCTTACTTGCTATATTTGCCAAGCCATCACTGAATAGCTCTTCTAAAAAACCATTGTTTTGAAGTTGTACGTGCCCTACACCACTACTTCCTGTGTACACATGCTTGTTGCACCACTACAACCCACGCACACTCACAAAAAATTGCGAAAAATGAAAATTGTAAAGGGATATGGGTTTTCAGGCCGTTACCTAACCATTTGACCACCTATAGCCAGTCACCCCAACCGTTACTATCTCTTTTGGCCTATAAAATAAGGTGTTGGGGCCCCATTCCAAAATAAATCACGAGAGCATAGAAACTCTACCCATTTTATTATTCCCCCCTTTGCCCCAATATTTTGCAACCACATTGAGAGTTTGAGCCAAAATTCTTTTTTCCTCCATTGCAAGCCTTTTCCATTTCCCTAGAGAGAATTGAAGAAGAGAAGAAGACGTGGAAGCAGTTGGTGCATGGTGAAGAGGATCCCAGGACCGATTTCGAGGAGCATTTTCCGATCTCATATTGTAAATTACTTTTGTGAGATTAATATAAATAAATACTTTTTTCGTCCCGCCAAATGATGTCTTAAATCTTTATGATTTGTTTACATTTTTTTGTTATGATGTCTAAACCACTAATCCTTATATAGAATGCATGCTTGTAGTTTCTTGTTTGTATTTTGGTGAATGCAGGTTGGCCATGGGAGGAGATATGTAGTCAAGAAACAACTAAGCGCAAAGGGATTGACACCAGACGTGGAGTTTAAGGTATGCCTATCGGATCCCTATACTTTGTCTTTTATGTATGATTGTGGGGTAATAACGGGATAGTTGTTAAAAGTAGGAGACTTTAGACGGTTATCTCTGCCTGCACTTTAGAACCCTGGTGTAGTCCATAGAGGGTTTTTCCCACTATAGCAGGCCCACCCCTACAAAAACCCCTAATACGGTCATTTGTACGACCCTGCCCAAAAAATAGCACCTATATACTATGCAGGAGGATGAGACCACTAACCTAGCTCTCGCAAATCCTAGATCGGTCAACCCAAACTCCTGTAATCTGCAAATCTCCTCGAAAAACCTCTCATCAACTCACTATGGAAGCAGGTACAAATGAGGTGGCATTGTGGGCCCCAAAGCTGTATATAATCCCTTTTTCCAAACTTCCACACTCAGTTACAGGAGCCCAAAGTCTATGTTTTTCGATCTGTCTTCAGCCATGGGATCAAGATATCCCCACCTACACAGTCACATTCCCTGGGTCACCATCCATACTAGGCCCTAGGGGCGCATTTTTCCCACATCACGTCCAGGTACCATGCTCATGTTCAAAATTATCAAATAATTGTTATATGTTCTTTATCTTCAAATATTGTTCATGTCGAGTATTCGGTTTTAATGTGTGTTGGTACTTGTTCATCACAATTCATCACAGCCCCTTTAGGTATATGATCGACACTGGCATGTAACCATTCCCTCTGAATACCACTTGCATATCCCATTCACACCCTCCGACATTTGCCTTTAGGATCCTCACATCTGGCTCTCCAGTACCATCACCTCCATTGCAATTTGGTACTGTCACCCGGCAGCATTCTCCCCCACATGTGTTGTCCCATTCATAGTCCCCCTTGGCACTTCGACGCTCATGCTACTTTCACCCCCTATGGATGGGAGTCCTGATAGTCTTATGCATTTTCTGAGAATCATCCACATACTCCTTCTCCCCATTTTTCTAGATTTCCTAATGGACTCCGAGAGTATCTCATCACAATTCTATTTTAACTGCACCTCTAGAGTATCATTAACCCTCCATTTCATCCACAATCAGTTTTCCCATTTAAAAATTGCCATCCATTCATTTACCTCATACATAAACCCACCCATGGGGCCCCCACGCTCCACCAATTCTCCACAACACTTGTGCCCTCACAGGCCAAGCCATCTTGCACTGGGGCACCCATTTCTATATTTGTACACTCATCGCAAATTATTCTTTATTCATTTGGTAAATTGTAAAAAGCCTTTGTTTCCATCATTTACATAGATTTTGTTGTCACCCTTCGCAACATTCTTTTCTGGAAAAGCAACCCATGTCGCCCTTGGTTGGGGCATTGTTAGACCTTGACCAAGTTTTGAGGAAACATTGGTTGTGATTGACCACTTTTGGGACTTTGACAAGCTGGTCGAACATAGAGCACCCAGGCGAAGCTGAGATCGCGAGATCTCACTTGTTTTGTGGGCTTGTGGACCTAGAAAAGGGTTTACTAGGTTTTATGTAATGGGTTATGGGATGTCATCCCATGGGTTTACCCATGATTAAGCCTGCTTGTAAATGTATAAAAAAGTAGCTAAGCGATGTAAGAAACATGGTTGGTTATGTGCATAATATGCTAGTAAATATTTATGCTAATAAAGAGTTGGATCTGTGCCTTGACCTAATTTTGGGAAGGAGGATCTAGTGCGCAGCACACAGATATATTGTCCTTTCCAGATTTTGGCTCTGTGGATTTGTGCGCAAGAGCGATTGAATGTAAGAATATTGAAGACTATTAAAGAAGAACTAGAACTTGGTGGACGTAGCCTCGCATTGGGGTGAACCACGTATATCCTGTGTCTTGATGTGCTTTGTGCGATGTGAATTATGTTGTTCATCTGCTTAGTGTTATTGTTATAATGTATGATGAATGCATATGATGTTGTTTCTTAGTGCTTAATGGTATTAAAGATAAATCTATGCTAGATCTGAGCTAATGCTATGTGCTAAGTGGTTGAAAGTGCTTGATCTTTATTGTTATTGTGTTGTTCTGTAGTAAGGGTTTAGTTTCTGATGTGAATGAGACTCATGAACTAATGCATATTGTTTTCTAAGTGCTCTGCTAAGTATTTTAATCACAAATTTGTGTCCCATCTTGGTTACAAGCACTTGAGTCCTGTAACCCCCCTGCCTCTACCTCAGGTGAGACTATATCTACTTCGTAGGTGTTGCCGGAAGGGTCGGTAGTTAGGGTTTTTTTGGTGCGTTGTTTAAGCATTGAACCTTGGGTTTGCCCCTATGCCAACAAATGGTTATGTTGTCGGGACTGAAACTGTGATTGCTGGGAACTAAAGAAAAGAGAAAGTTTTGTGCGTAGATCTATTGTTGTAGTGTGCAGTATTCTACTTGACTTGTGAAGCTCTGTGCTAAGAAAGAAACTTGATCTAGAGAAAAGAGGTAAGATCTTAAAGCTTTGTGCTCTGGTAAGGGTAAGATAAGTGGAAATTTTTGTTTCGAAAGAATGAATCTAGGTATGTTTGATCAACTTTGTCCTAGTCTGAAAACTAGGGTACAACTAGAAGAAAGAGTTGATCTGAATAAATTTTATATAAATATAGAAATATATGTTATTCCTATGCATAGAAATAATTTTTGGACTAATAAGTGGATGCAGGAACCTAGAAAGTTTTTTTGTAGATTGCAGGTCTGGCACTGTGATCCCAGTGTGCAGTACAAGAAAGTTTGGGGATCATTTAAAAGAAAGAGAGGATTGACACTATGTTATAATAGAAAAAGATTGGGACATCTTGCTAATTAATGCCCTGTTACAAGTCCTATTTATCTTTGTTGTAAATCTATTGGTCATGAGGTTGAGGATTGCCCAAGGATGATTGCTAAAGTTGAAAATATGAACATGAGACAAGAAAACTCTAAATAAAGTCAAGAGGCTAAGAGCATGTTGGAGAATCATAAAGAGAAAGAGTCAGAGAATATGTTAGTACAGTTAAAAGAAGTAATGGATGATCACAGAGACATCAGTTTACCAGAGATCCTGAAAAAAAAATAGCGCATAGTTACAAGAATAGAAGACTTCGACATAAAATATGCATTGGATGAAGAAACACACGTGAATATTATGCCAGAAAGAACTTGGGAAATCACTTGGGAATGTAAGAGATTGAAGACTAATAGAAGAAGAATAAGTCATTGGTGGATGTAGCCCCACACTGGGGTGAACCACACATATCATGTGTTGATGGTTTGCTTTGTGTTATGATATTTATGATGTAGATCTTCTTAGTGAATTGATTATAATGAATGATAAATAGAACTATGAATGCTTATTGCTTTGTCTATGTTGAATGTGTTAGATCTAAGTGCAAAGTGTACATTATCATTGTTACTGTGTCAATTTGTACTTAGGGTTTGATATGTGATTTGAATAAATCTAATGAATTAATATGTGTTGTCCCTAAGTACTATGTGAGGTGTTATAATCACAAATATGTGTCCCAGCTTGGTTACAGACACTTGAGTCATGTAACCCCCCTGCCTCTACCTCGGGTGAGACTTCATCTGCTTCGCACGTGTTATCGAAAGGGTCAATAGTTAGGGTTGTGTTGTTGTGTTGTTTAAGAGTTGAACCCTGGGTCTGCCCTTGTGCCAACAGGAATTCCTTATATTCTACTCTTGTTGACATCGTCCATAAACCCTGAGTTTCCCATAGTCCATGTACCCCTGATATCTGAGTTTGTCCACTTTGGCACGCCTCTAGCACAATTTAACCCACGTCTAGTCGCCCCCCTGACACTAGATCCAAGTTTTACGGTTATTGCCACTCATCCTTCACATATATCCCCAACCAAGGGAAATCTTTAATCTCACCGCATCTCAACTTCGTCCATGTTCCTTATTAGTTCCTGATTGTATCCAGTGGATTTCATGAAACCATTTTACTTCTTGGAGTCGCGTCTCTCTTTCTGTCGACATCAACATAGTTTACAGAAGTACAGTAGTATCTTGACTCTCATTACCTTTACATTGAGGAGTCTCAGACGACACAGAGAGAACCATCATTGCTCTTTGTTATCATTGACCCCCTTAACATTCAACTTCAACACACTCTCATGTTATGGTGGGTCTTACTATGCAACTATTGCAGTTGTTTTTTACTAGCCAAAGACCTTTGAATTTTCTAAGCCATCAATGCCTATGAGTCATCGACACTTCTTACAAGTGTCATTTCCTCTTTTCAGAGTATGTTCACCATCAGAATTTTCATTTTCCATTATCAAACCACCTCAGAGGGCACTGCAGTTATCTACATCAGCATACAACTTCAGTTACTGTCATACATTTTTGAGTTGCATGACACGAGTATGGAGCATGCCTGCCTCGTTTGTATACAACTTTTATTTCTCTCCCTAGAGAACAGTTTGGGTCCCACAATTTCTACTCTCCCTCCCATGGGTCGCTCTTACGGTTCCTCTCAACACTCCTTCTTACAATGGTACTCTGAGTAAAAGAAACATTGATGTATTTCGGCTATACGTATGCTCCTAACCTCACACATCAGGGGGCATCTGTTATCACTGAAATTTTTTCCGCAACATCGCATGAAAATGTTTACAGGAATATAGCATCTCCAAACACCTATTAGTTCACCTATAGCACCAAGAAATCATTTCCAAGAGGAAAAAACTATACAAATTGTCAAAAAAGTGGCATGCGCTAAAACACTAAAGGAAGTGTGTGCACAATGCGTAGGTCAAAGAAGCCCATAGAGCGCACAATGCATCATATGCATGACTGTGTATGAGAAAATCCACGCACACCTGTGAATGGTGCATTTATGGTTCTTGTTGGCCCCCCACCCACTTTTGGACCAGCTCCCAACTTGATTTGACCTTCAAATCCGAGCTAAATCCAAGTGGGGGGGTGGTCAAAGACCTAAGGGTGCCCTAAAGGGCCCCTTGTTCACCCTAAAGACCAGTTGGATATTACCTCAAAGGAAAGCTATAAAAGGATTTAATGGATGCACTAATAATTTAAGAATCTCATTGTATTGTTATGCTACCTTTATTCTCTTACAAGGAACCTCTTTTCTTCTTGGAGCATACTAGCATCATCTCAATAAGCTATTCACCTCACGTCTTGAGGGAATAAGATTGGATTTCTTCACCATTTTCTTTCTATTTTATCATTTGTAAAAATATCTCTCACATAGGGGACTCAAGAGCCCTCTCAAGGAGGAAGAGGGGATCCATAAGTCCCCCTTTCTCTATGTTTTTTTCCCACTAATATACTTCTCCATTGGTGGCATGATTATTGGTCATTTGTTTGATTGATTTTGGTTCTAATTTCCTCATGCATTTTAGTTTTCTTTCTTTAGTTATTTTCTTAGTTGTTCTTAGCTTAGTTGTTTGTTTATTTCATGTTATTGAATTGTCTAATTCATACACTAACCCCTGTCATGTCTAGCAAACCCAACTAGACTTGCAAGTGCCCCACTTTTTCTCATTCAAGTGATGAAAGGGACACAACACGTAGTCTTGTTGATTCACTCAAGTATAAACTTGTTTTAAATCATTTATATTATGATGGGTACTTGCCTTGTTCTTAAAGCAGTCTAAGAAAATCTCTTGGTGCTAATATTTTTTTCATCGTTGCCCGGGACAAAAAAGAAGATCTTCCTTGGGATGTACGACAAATATTACTACCAGTTCTTGATGGTGAGCAATGATTGGTGACATAATAGACTGCAATTTTTCACCATGGTGACTCCATGCATTTGAAGAAATTGTTGGTGATTCAAATCAAGTTAGAGGACTCCACTGAGGAATGAGCTCAAACAGAAAATGGAAGGAAGACACAAGAAGTCCAAGTATCAAGGTATAAGTTTTCTTCAAGAGCTCATATTCTTTTTTATCAGTTCTTTCTTTTTCTTTCCTTCATATATGAGGATAATCATCCTTTGTTTTTTTTACTCTGATGACCATAATCCTACTACTGTATATCCCTCTTTGAAATAAGAAGGTCTGCATTCTTCTTACATAGTTGATGTTGAACCTATTCCTTCATCTGAAACATATGAGAACCATTTTTGTATTCAAATCCTTCCTAAACATGATCATACTTGTAACCATGTGAATGATACAATTGATTCACCACCTTCTCTGATCATAGGACCATCTTCTACCACCACTACTGGAATTTGCAATCAATCCATTGAACCTCACTTTTAGCCTAGTGAGGTTCAGTCCAGAAAAAGAGAAAAAATGTTTAAACCCTTAAAAATACCATCTACTCTTCATCCTTACCCTCCCAAGTTTTTAGAGTATCTGCCTCTTTTTTTCTTAGAAGATCATATTATAGCTGAGAAGAATTTGGGATCTTTTTAGAATGTCATTGACAATTTGGAAATTGTGCATGAGGATGTTTTTATGAGGTTATTTTCCAAATATTTGGTTGGAGATGTTGCTTTGTGGTTTAAAAATCTAGAGGTTGGTTCCATTGGTTCATGGGATGAGTTATTTGGTGCATTATCAAAGCACTAGGGAGAGAAAAAATCTCTTGATCAGTACTTTGTTGAGTTTTATGATTTGAAAAGAGAGGAGGATGAAGCTCTTGCTACTTTCAACAATAGATTTTATAGTTTTTATTGCAACATGCCTTTAGATATCCGAGCTCCTGAAGCTACTGCTAGATTGTGTTATGTAATAGCTCTTCATCCAGATTTGTCTCTTCTTCTCTTAGAAAGGAGGTTTTTCACCTTGCAGCAAATTTTCATTGATGCTCAAGAGGATGAGGATAATCTCAAAGCATGTGGAAAATTTTCAGATCAACTTAAGGATGAGGAGTGGAATGTAGACACAACTTAAAGTGAACATGAACAAGAAGGATTCCATGATGAGGATTTGGCAGAGAAACCTGTTGTGGATAAATATGGTGTCTCTAATTTTGTTATTTATGATCTTCAAGAAGCCTTTTGTTTACCTGCATATAAGGAGTACAATAACTATGATCATGCTGATTTCCAAAAAACATCAGAAATATCCTTTCATCTAGAAAAGGATTCTTTTCAACAGTCTTATGAAATTATTCAGCCCATTTATGAAATTTATGACCTCTATCATAGGGAAAATTGTGACTTAGTTGGAGGTAAGTCATTATCCTTGTGCTTTTCTCCATTTAATATTTTGAAAGAAAAAATTGAAGTTGCTTATAGAGCAAAAAGAGTTGAGCTGCAAAATCACACAAGTTTTTTGGAACATAAGGATAAAATTATAATTCAACAACAACCTTTCCATGTTCTTGGTGATCCTATGGTTCTCTATATGGAGAATTTTATGGAGGTTGAAATGCATGATAATGAAAATAATCAGACTGTTCCCATTTTTTCTGAGAATGATCTTGTATTTGAAAACTTAAAACAAGAAAATTTAGCATTTGAAGAAAAGGATACAGTGAAGAAAGAAGCTTGTATGTTACTATATACTTTTGAATAGGAAGGAACTATAGGCACATATTTCCCTTCCCTTTTTATCGATCAAGAAGTGGTATTCACAGATATTCTTCAATATCATTTTTCATTTATGTTGGAAACATCAGAGAAAGAGACCTTTATGAATTACCTAGAACCAGTCAGTGGAATTGGTTCTTCAAAGAGGATGAGTTTTCAGATTGGATTTAATATTCAATTTGAATTGACATTAAGCAAGGTTATGTAAGGAATTCAATTAGTAGACAAGTTCCTTGCTTGGATTCACTGGATTTTTTATTTCACCTGATCAAGCATCTCAAAGATCATGTTAGAAGTAGGGGAATAAGCTCATCATAGGAGCATTTTTGTTTCTTTTAGTTTCTTGGTTTGCATTAGATCAACAATAAGACTTTGTATCCCAATGGATAAGGAACTGGAACTATAATGTTCTTGGTATCTCACGAGGAGCATGTCATCCCCTCTAGAGCCAATGTTAGCACATGAAATGTTCAGGAGTCAAAAATTCTATCCGTATTCCATGCAGGAGTCTTGGTGTCATGATAGTGTTCATCATCATGAAACAAATAGGGTTCAGCATTGGTCACACACTTGGTCTTAAACTTCTCATTATCAGGTGTATTTTCTCAAAGGGATGTACAAAAGGTTCCTTATGTCATTTTCAATCATTTGAGGGTCAATTCAAGTGTCCAATCTACTTGTTGCAAACTCACCTAAAAGTTCACAGTGTATCAAGAAGTACCTTATGCACTAATCTCTCATCATTATACCTTAGAATCGTGTCAAGGGATATATCATTGTTTTCAGTGCATTCAATGCATCATGTTCTTCAGGTTGGTTTCAAGAAACAATTCTAACAGTTTGAATTAAGTGCACTACAAATTGACGATGCAAACTATCCATTAAAACTTTGCGCTACAGACTGTGCATGACAAACTAGTGTTGTGAACCCTTTGTTTCTTGATAGATCAAACCCTTTTCAGTTGAGATTCATCTAGGTCCGAGGTTTTAACCTTTCAACTCATATTTTTCTCCTCAAACATGGAAAATCTTGCAAGCTTTTTATAAAAACCTAGTTCAATTCGCGTTGCAAACTTAACCACTGGCGCTACAAACCCTTTGTTTTACACAGAGTTGTTTCAATTCTGCATGTATGCAGCCTCATACAAGTTGGATTTTTGTTCTTATTTTCTCACCTCCTACTTGAATCATGTTCATCCTCCAACTGTTGTTTTTCATACAATTACAACTTAAGTGATGATTTTGGGTCTTGAGTTAAATTTAGCATATTCATATGATTTCTCCAAGGTTACTTCATGTTTCAAGAGGTTTGTAGCAGGCTCTGGAAGGTTTTCCCAACTTATTATGGATTTTTTTAAAAGGTTGGAATCATTTTGGAGGCAAACATGCACCTATAAGAAATTTCGCAGTGTGTGTTGTCAAAGGCGCTCTAAACTGGTATTTTGGGACAGTTTGCAGCAAATTAGTACATAGTAGGGTCATTTTTTCATCATAAATTTTAAATGTCAATCTGGGTTCTTCTGAAATTTTTTGTGGAGATGAATCATAATATCATGGACTGGATGACCAAAAATCATCCTACTCGGTTCATTTTTTGGGAGAAAAGTTGAAATTATCAACTACAGGAAAGTTCGCGGCGCATGGTGACAAAGGTGTTGCAAACTCTAACAGTTTGATAAATTTGAGTTGTAGGAGGGTTGCCACCTATCTGAGGGGGTTAAAATGGTTTCCTAGGAGGTATTTGGACATGAGGGGCATGTTTTCTATAACGAAATCAAGCAAAATGACATGTTTGAAAAGGAATTAATCACAATAGACAAGATCCAAAAAAATGGGAGCTAGGTGGATTTTTTGTTTCACCTTGTTGTAACAGCTCCTAGAGAAAAGGGAATCCAATGAAACCACTTAGGATTCGACCTCTTTAGAGTAGGAAGGATGATACACTATATATATGGGTTGTTTTGTTAAGGAATAGGTTGGATTCATGATCCAAGAGAGGAGAGAGCTGGAGGAGAAGTTTAGTTGCTCATTTGTAAGCCTGAAGGCCTATTTGTAATCAACATTTTTTCCATTAAAGATTCATGAGATTTTTTTATCAGATTGTATTCTTCATTTTCCATTTCTCTTGTCATCCTCTTTCTTGAATATATTGCAGGTTTTGAGGATCATAGCTACCATTGATTGATGGATTCATGAATGACAGAGGATATGTTGTAGCTTGCCCATTAAATCATTGTTTATTGTTAAGCAATCTTTAATCTATTTGCAGAAAGGATCTTTGTACAATGGATGTTCTTCCTTTTTTCATATGCTCTATGCTTCTACTCATCATTATATAGCCTTTTTGTCTGGTATATAGTTTGATTACCTTTGATTTGTAGGATGTTATGACTCCATGCCCAATGGAATGCCTCTACAAACAGCTTGTTTCCCTCTATTGGCACAGGGGCAGACCCAGGGTTCAACGCTACAACAGCGCACCAACAAAACCCTAACTACCGACCCTTTTGGAAACACCTGCAAAGCAGATGAAGTCTCACTCAAGGTAGAGTCAGGGGTGGTTGGAGGACTCAGATGTTTGCAACCTTAGTTGGGACACAGATCTGTGATTCTAACACTTAACAGAGCACTTAGTAGTTATCATTCATCAATATCCAGTTCTTAGTTACAACACATTTAAATCCTACTCTCAGTGCAAATAAACTCTAAACTACAGAGCATCACA
The DNA here is from genome assembly GCA_009831015.1 of Picea engelmannii. Classification (NCBI taxonomy): domain Eukaryota; kingdom Viridiplantae; phylum Streptophyta; class Pinopsida; order Pinales; family Pinaceae; genus Picea; species Picea engelmannii. The sequence goes on from ML791358.1 coordinate 440,339, forward strand.
GTATTCATCTAGATCTAAGATATTTAAGCACTAAGCACATTTATATAGGTCATATCTAACATCCATCCACATCATTAAGCACAAAGCATCAACAGAGCTATCTATCATTCATCTATATTAAAGAACTAAGAAAGTAACCACATAACAGATCAATACATTGCACAAAGCATAGCAACAAAACATGTATGTGGTTCACCCCCACCCTGGGGATACGTCCACCAACTCTTCTCTTCTTTATTATCTTTGGGAAAGCTCTTTATAGGAACATAACATCCAAATCCTACTCCGCAGAAGATAGGAGATCTGTGCACACTCCCCCAAATCCTCCTTCTTCAATCTAGGGTACAGCACCAAGCCTTCACATGGTCTCTTACAGTTACTTTCACTCAACCTTACAAGCCTCACACATTATGCACAAACCACTTACAAATTTTGATCACATAGATCGAAGTCTAGCACTTAGCACATTGGCCTCTTCTTACATCGCCTAGCTACCTATTTATACATTACAACATAGGCCTAAGCATGGGTAAACCCATGGGCCGACATTCCCATACCCATTACATAATCCTAAATCCAAAAAAGGGCCCTAAAAGGGGCCTAGATCCCGCAATATCCACTTTGTCTTGCGCTCCACCTTCGACAGCATGTCGAAGTCCCAAAAATAGGTCAGACATGACCAAGAATCCACAAAACTTGGTCAAGGGCCAATAGGCCCCCAACACTCACCTGTGACTCATCTCGATTCACTCTGATCTGGTTAGTTCTGCTTCAAAAGACTCAATCTTGGCTCAAGATGCTTCGACTTGTTGTTGTGCCACAGTCTCCTGTTCAACGAACTCTTGGATGACTGCTTCGTTGACAGGTCCCTCTAGGCGTTGTTCAGCTGCAGTGATGATTTGCTCCAGTTCTTCTCCTCGGCCTTCAATATCTGCGAACAATTGGAAAGCCTCATCCTATACAGGTTTGAGCCTCTGAGTTACTTCCATAACTCTCCTCTAAATGGTGTGGACCTGCTATTGGGTGGTGTGCTTCTCCTGGGATCGCTTCATTTTTTCCACAGTTGACAGGGGATTCAACTACACCTGTATTGTCTCTACTTGTTGCTTCGCTTCCTAGAGATGTGAATACAGTGCCTTCAATTTTGGATTCTCAGTGATTTGCTCATATGTTTGGGCACTGTGATCACTCAGTTTCTTGCATTCCATGGCAAGGACTTTTATTCTTTCAACTGCGCTCCAGGCAGTTGTTTCTCTTTGATCTCTTACATCCTATGGGGTGTCGAGCACTGTGTGGAGCTCTAAGTATACTATTCTTTGTTGTAGTTGTTGGATATCTTCTAGGAGTCTCTCTACTTGATGCATGACTCGGTCGTCTACCATTGGTTCTAATCCTGTCACGGAGTGGAGTGCTCTATTGACTGCTTCTTTCACTTTGAGTTGCTCTACAAGCAACTGTTCTTTTTACTGTTGCATCTGTGCTTTCTCTTCTTCAAAATTTGCCTAGAGAGAAACCTTCTCCTATTCTGCAACTTTGTGTTTTTCTACGATTACTCCTTGCACTTGCTTCAAGGCCTGTGTGGCTTCTTCTATTTCTTCTTGTGCGCGAAGAAGGCGAGCTTCTACCGCATCAGCTAGTCGGTAGAGTTGGGTTGGCTCATCTCCCAACTCTGGTTCTCTCGATGGCAGGGGCACAATGGAGACTGCGCAACTAGACTGAAGGGCCTATTGTACCCTCAAAGTTCGGCTTCAATTCTATCATAAATTTCCTCCTACTTGGCTTCTTGTTTCTCCACGATTTCCAGTGAAGCGTTGTTTAGAGATGCTATGATGAATTCAAAATCATCGGTAGTGAGTACAGTCTTCATCTTGGTCACGATGGCTCTGGATTTCTTCTGAGAAGAGGGTTTATGGGGAGAAACCTTCCTCTTCTTCAGGGGATCAAACTTGCTTTGGGCGGTGTTACTTCGTCTTTCTTCTATTCAGTATCTTTTCCATTTATCTCTTCTACTTCATCATCACCCCTTCGGTCAGGTGATACTGAAGAAGTCTTTCTTGAGTTGTTTCTTAAGTCCTGGACCTCCTCAGTCTTCTTCCTTCTGGTGGTTTCAGGTGTGTTATGTTCGTTGTGAGTGGCCTCTGGGCTATCCAGTTCAAGGTCAGACATATCTGCAGGGTCAGCGGGGATAAGGAGGTCTACGAACCAATCCTTAGTTATCTCCTCAAGGTCCTCTTCCATGATTTTGTAGTACAACTGAAGTTGCTCCTTATGTTCATTGGCTCGCATTGTAATTTAGATGAAATGTCGATCTACATGAAACTGCATCAGGGGTCGAAACCTCTGTAGGGTGTTCAAATTCATGTGAGGTTCAGCTTCAATGGCTCTCTTCAGCTGAAGCTAGTATGTGTGGAAAACATCGTTCGACTGCGACTGTTTGTTCATATTGCTTGAGTACCATAGTGTGGTGAACTTCATAGCAAGCGACTTGAATGGATCGATATCCAGTAAGGTTTCACCTTCCGGCATCTCCTAGGCAAAAAACGTGATGAGGATCAGGAGCCAGCTAAAGTGAAACTCGTAGCCCTGATCATGTGCTTCGCGGCAGTCTAGTTCCAGCTGATTAACTAGGTACTTCGCCTAGTTCATTTGTAGGCCTTCCACACAATTCCCTACGAGGTCAACAGCAAAGCCTGTGACCTGTGTGGGTCTGTTCTTCCTTACTATTTTTCCAGCTATTAACTGGCATGCTAGGCGCACTACACCATTCTAAATGGAGGCTACCTTGTAGCCTCACGTCCCCTTTTCCACATCGTCGTATGTATCCTTGATCTTTTGTGCTAGTGCATGATCTATGGCTTTTCTTGGATAAAAATCCTGCGGGTTAGGTCCTTTCATACTCAATCCGTTGATCCTATGGATTAGCATCAGATCGACTATGATATAGAGGTCTAGCCATAAGTAGCCACCATGGTAACATGAAAGTAGCATCTTGACATAGGCGTTGTCTTCTTGGTGCCTTCCAAAGTGTGGGATTTTCATTACGTTTAACAAGGTGGAATGTCTGAGGTTCATCGTCCACGGCTGGGGGATTATCTTTGAGTTCTTCCCCTTCGTCCTGGTCAGGTATTTATACACAGAAAGCATACTATAGTTCTTGTGATCTCCAAGGTTGAAGTCATTGAACTTCAATGCTATGATCTTGTCCTGCTGTGCTCGAACTGCACGTATCCCATTCAGGAGGTATGTGGTAACCATGGTGTACTCAAAATCTCTTGGCATGCTATCATGACTCACCGCGTTGGCCAGAGGTGGGATGTAGTCAGGAAATATGGTCAGGATCATCTTCGCATTAGCTAGGTCATCTATGTGTTTGGTTCTTTTTTCCACTGATGGTTGGGATGGTTTGGCTCCGCGAGCAGTCGACGGAGAGGCTTTCACTCCTCTTGTTGATGATGTTTGTACACCCATAGACATCATTCTTTCAGACATGAATATTTCATTCATGAGTTCGATGAGTACTTCCTTCACAGACTCTTCGACTGCACTAAGTTCTTCGGACATACATGCTCGTGGTTGAATACATCGGGTTAGAAGAGTAACTAGTCAATGCAACGAGATAGATGGCAATAGCGCGATGATCATTGTGCAAAATCAAATATTTTGCGGGATCAAATAATCATGGTTGGAAAAAGTGTTCTCAGTGCATGGTTTGACAGAATAAATAGATAACTTGGCAATAGATCTCTTGCAATAGTTGATAAGCCTTCATTAACTCAGTTTTGTCTGTTATGGTGCGGTCCCAACGGTCTGCTGGTGAACTTTCTGACCATAAATGCCTTTCTATCCGTTTGAGGCATCGGTCTAATGGTTATATTGTTCCCAATGGCTATATTGCTTTGCCATGGCGAAGTGCCATGTGACATTGTTCTGATATCCCGGTGAAGTTCCAATTTTTCAAATTTTCCTTTTGCAAAGTTCCCTCTGGAATCTTCTGTAACTTTTCGATATTAGCTCTCTTCTTACTTATATTTCTAGCCTTTTCCCAGTGAGCTTCGTCTCGGTATTCCTCTTTCCATTATGATTCTTATATCCTTTTGGCATAGTAACTTCGCATTGTTGAGGTTCTTTCCTAAGATTCAAGGGTAATACTTCTTCTTCATCTGGGGTAGGTACTTTAGTATTTTGCGAGTCTTCTTATGTTCTTCCCACTTCAACATTCAAGTCTCTGGTTTTAAATAGCTTCGCTCGGTTCTCCTGTTCTTCAATCAAGTGTGTGATCTTCCTAGTCATGAAATCTTTCAACTCTTGCTTCTTCTTCTCTAAGACTTCTTCTTCTTTCCTTCTGGCATGATCTCTTTCAATCCAAGGTTTTCCTAGTAACATAGCAAATGGAGCGTTGTTCTCAATAAATTTAACAACTTCAAATTCTTCCTCTTTAGAAGTTCCATTGGTACTCATAGAAATCTGGGTGATCTTTCCACATAGGTCTATCATCTTTCCTTTGAATAGTCCTATTCCTCCCAATGAAGGAATCATAGCAAGCTTTCCTAAAGTTTCCCAAGTTCTTTTTGTCATAATATTTACTTGTGTTTCTTCATCCAGAACACACTCAATGTTGAAGTCTCCTATTCTTGTTTTATGCATTATTTTTCTTTGAATATCTCTAATAAGTTGACATGTCGGTGGTCATTCAGGGTTTCTTTCATTTGTAGCAATACTTTCTCTGATTCTTTCTGGGGTTCTTCCATAATCTTAGTTTCTTGATCTACCTTAGGGTTTTCTTGTCTCATATTCATTCTTTCAAGCTTAGCAACCATTCTAAGGAAATCCAATACCTCATGATCCATATCTTTACAACAAAGACAACTAGATCTTCTACCAGGGCATTCCTTAGCCAGATGTCTCGGTCTTCTACAATTGTAACAAAGGGTTACTCCTCATTTTCTTTTAAATGATCCCCAGCCTTTCCTATACTTCCTGCTAGGATCATATTAGCTAATCTGTAACAAATTCTTTCTAGGATCCTGCATCCATTTGTTAGTCCAAACATTCTCTCTATGCATAGGTATAACATATCTCTCATTATTTCTATCAGATCTACTCATATCAAACCTCTTTTCTTCTAGTTATGCCCTACTTTTCAAGCTAGGACAAAATTTATCAAACATACCTATATCCATACTCTTGAAACAAAAAAAATTCGACTTATCTTACTTCTACAGAGAACAAAGCTTACAGATCTTAAATTTTTCACTATTCTTACCTTTATTAGAGCACAGAGCTTGCAGATCTTACCTCTTTAAGAAAAAAAATCAATTTTACCTTTATCAGAGCACAAAGCTTTCATATCTTACCTTTTTTCTTCATATCTGACCCTTCTTCTTGGCACAGGGATTCACAGGAATGTTGTGCACTAGGGAAACAGATCTATGCATGGAGCTTTCATAGTTTCAGGTCGGATCTTTGCACAAAGATTCTTCTTCCTCAGTTCCCAGCAATCACAGTTTCAGGTCGGATCTTTTCACAAAGCTTCATCTTCCTTAGTTCCCAGCAATCACAGTTTTAGGTCCCGACAATGGAACCATTTGTTGGCACAGGGGTAGACCCAGGTTTCAACGCTACAACAGCGAACCAACAAAACCCTAACTACCAGCCCTTTTGGCAACACCTGCAAAGCAACAGAAGTCTCACCCAAGGTAGAAGCAGGGGTGGTTGTGGGAATCAGATGTCTTCAACCTTAGCTGGGACACAGATATATGATTCTAACACTTAACAGAGCACTTAGCAGTTATAATTTATCAATATCCAATTCTTAGTTATAGCGCAGTTAAATCCTACTCTCAACACAGATAAACTCTAAACTACAGAGCATCACAGTATTCATCAAGATCTAAGATATTTAAGAACTAATAATATTTATATAGGTCAGATCTAACATCCATCCACATCATTAAGAACAAAGCATCAACAGATTTATCTATCATTCATCTATATTAAAGCACTAAGCAAGTAACCACATAATAGATCAATACATTGCACAAATCATAGCAACACAGCATGTACGTGTTTGACCCCCACCCTGGGGATACATCCACCAACTCTTATCTTCTTTATTATCTTTGGGAAATCTCTTTACAAGCACATAACATCCAAATCCTACTCCGCAGAAGACAGGAGATCTGTGCGCACTTCGCTAGATCCTCCTTCTTCAAGCTAGGGTACAGCACCAAGCCTTCACACAGTCTCTTACAGTTACTTTCAGTCAACCTTGCAAGCCTCACATAGTATGCACAAAGCACTAACATCTTTCGGTCACATAGATCGAACTCTAGCACTTAGTACACTGGCCTCTTCTTACATCGCCTAGCTACTTATTTAAACATTACAACATAGTCCTGAGCATGGGTAAACCCATGGGCCGACATTCCCATACCCATTACATAATCCCAAATCCCAAAAAGGGACATAAAAGGGGTCGAGATCCCGTGATCTCTACTTCGTCTTGCGCTCCGCCTTCGACAGCCTGTCGAAGTCCCAAAAATAGGTCAAACATGACCAAGAATCCACAAAACTTGGTCAAGGATCAACACCCTCTCCCTTTCTTACTCGGTCTTGTTGATCCACTCAAGTATAAGCCTATTTTAAATCATTTATATTATGATGGGTATTTGGCTTGTTCTTAAATTAGTCTAAGAAAAACTCATGGTGCTAACAATTGGCACAGGTGCAGTCACAACTGGTGAATATGACGATGCAATTGCAGGACATGGCGAAGGGAAAATTCATACGTGAGCACATATAGAGTACCACATGTTGGTCTGAGGGGCATGGCAAAGATGAGTGTCCTGTACTTGAAAATTGTGTGGAAATGTGTGCGTTGAATCCATTTTCAACTAGTCCTTAGAAGGAATGGTGTGAAATATTCATGCAATGGAGCCATGTACCACCCTATTACCCAATGTTGGAGAAATATTAGAAGACGCATCATAATCCATTTTGTGAATTTTGTAAGTACGTGGGACATGACATGAACAACTGTCAGTCACTCCAGTTGATGCAATTTCATACCCATGATGTATTCTAGTTTCAATAGGACCAGAAGGGTGATGATCGTGGTGATGCTAAGAGAAGAGGATATCAACAAGGTCCTAGAGGTGGATATGGGCGCGGTCACGAATGAGGATATGGAGGAGGGGGAGATATACCCCCCACTTGTTTTAACTGTGAAGAGATTGGCCATGTTTCAAGGTTTTGTACCAAACCGTGCACTCTCTATGGGTACTATTATATCCCAGAGCACATTATCAAGGATTGTCCCAACTTGTTGAAAAAATAGGAAGAGAAGAAGAGACATTGCAACATGGTGACTGCAGAGCCATGTGGGAATAAGAAAAAGGATGATGAGGTGGATGTTCAGGTGATAAACCAAGTCAGAATAAAGATAGGAATCAACTTTGATCATGGTAAAAGATTGGGTCAAAGGCCATAGGGGAAGATAAGAAAGGCGACACAACCCACTCCTAAGTTCAATGTTGCTCAGTAGAAGTAGTTTCTTCATGATGCAGAGAGGTCCCTGGAAGAGGAAAGAGTGCAAGAAGAGCTACAGTGCATGACACAAAGACTGCTTGAGGCGGCTTGAATACATGAATAAGCTCAACGAGAGACTAAAATGTCAATGGAAGAATTACAGTGTGCAACGTAGAGGTCGTTGGAGGAAGTTTGTGTGCATGAAGTAATACAGTGTGTGATGCAGAGGTCATCGAAGAAAGAATGAAAATAATAACATCTACAATGTGTCGAGCAAAGAGCGATGGAGGAACATCTCCATGAGGAGTTGAACTATGTGATGCGAAAAGAAGCATTGTGTGACTTGGGTCATGAGACGAAGACCGAAGATCAAGTAATTAACTTATTACCTTATTGTTTGAGATTGTTAAATCATCTTGATTCTATGAAAAATTTAACACAAATGTTAGCAACCTGCATGGGGGAAGATGAAACGGAGAGAGTGATATTATCCCCCCTACTAGAAAGGGATTTTTGTTAGGTTAGTAAGTAGAAGCACAAAGGTAGAGAATTCAAAATGACAGTTGAACTTGGGAGTTATGAAATGGATGGAGTCATGTTGGATCTATTCTCCAAGGTGAACATATTGTCGAAGAAGACATGGGAATTGATGGATAAACCAAATTTGGTTTGATCACCCATCCAATTGCGATTGGAAAATCAGTACAGGATCTACCCTATAGGTTGATTGGAGGAAGTTGAAGTGAATATAGAATGGGTGAACATGAACGCTAACTTTGAGGTGATCGAGATTATGGATTATTCTGATCCTTACCTTGCCTTACTTTAAATTGATTGGACCTTTCACAACAATGCAGTGTTGAATTTTAAGAAGAGATAGATGTTGTTTGAAACCAACGCACTAAGCATGGTCACACCCTTAGATTATAATGAAGGGGACATGTACAATGAGTCAGTGGATGAGGACACATGGAGCTGTGTCAATGAGAAAATATATAACATCACATAGTGCAAGGAATATTATGTCAATCCCACGGCGAATGGGGAACTGAGCTAGAGGAGTGTGAAGTCAAATGATATTGATCTAGACAACACCATGGAGAGGTGGCAGTAGAAAAGGTATGAAGTCTCTACTCGGAGATGTGAAAGAATAACTAAAGTAGTACATTGAATTGGATTGGAGCCATCTAATGTGCCACAATTTGATGGTGTTAACACATGGAATGTTCAGGAATCAAGCTTTTACTCATTTCTAAATTTTTGTTAATATGGTCTCAGAAGGACACCATTGGTATTTGTCAGTCATGTGATCAGTCCTTCCTATATCATTCATTTGTTTGAAGTTATAGGTTTGAGTCATAGGGTCATGGTTCTTAAAGTATTGAGTCATGTTTTATACTAATAAATCATGGTTTTGGTTTTATCCTAGGTTTAGGAAGCTAATCTGAATGCATGTACAAGAGTATCCATATCATTATGGTGATGGTCATTATTTGTAAAGAGGGAAGGAATTGGTCTTATTTGCATGTTTTGAATGTCATCATCAATTTTTTTGTCTAAAATAGGTGTACAAAGAGATTTAAAGTCACATCCAACCATTTGAGAGTCGTGTCATGTGTCAAATGAGTGCGTTGCAAACTACGTGTTGCTGCAAACTGAGTTAGGGGTGCTTCCAATTGTAATTTTTCTTAATCATTTTTACTCTCTCAAGTTTATACCCTTCATGCAGTCTTTGGTTACATGTTCCCATCACCTAAGTGAAAACTCACATTTCTTCCTGTACCCACTATATTGTTTCTAACTGCTTGGTGCTACAAACTATTAGCACTGCTAACTAGTTCATACAGTTGGCACTGCAAACTCTTATTTGTTTGGTTAAGTCTGCACCCCTTGACCCTAAAACTGTCATGAAAATTTTGGAGGCATGTGTTCTTGTCAAAGGATTAAATTTGTAGCCTACCTTGCAACCATAATTCCATTTACTGCAAATTTTCAATTTGTTGCAAACTTTCTACACTGTGAATCCCCTGTTTTATACAGACACTCTGAAATTTTGTCTATTTGAGATTTCATCCATTTTTGGGTTTTCATATTTTCCTCAAATTTCCTAGATTCAGTCTTATTTCAACCTCTACAGTGTTGTTCAGCATAAAATCCTCTTTCTAGAAAAACCCTAACTATTTCCAATCAAGCAACAAAACCCTAAATTGTCAGTTTCCATCACTAACTCTGGTAGCAGTTGTTATCAAAGGGGGGTTTTGATTTAGTTGTCATGGATACTCACCAAAGGAAGAAGTGAAACAATTAAAGGAGCAGATGGAGGACCATTTTTTTTCAGCAGTATATCATTTTTGTCATGGTTCCTCATATATGTTGGTTCACAACTCTAAAGAACATTTTTTGTCTTATGTTGTTCATGATTTTGCTCACTTGTTGTTTTTAGGATTCATCCTACATGGCTCATAGGTTATACAAGGAATCAACAGAGGTTTGAAGCTTGTATCCATGGTTTTTACATCAATTGTAGCGATCAGAAAGAAAAATGACATGTACAGGAAAGTTCGCAATGCATCATGTTGAGGCGCTGCGAATTGTTGAAGTTGTACTGCAAACTTTCATGTGCATCAGTTTTTAGTTTTTTCATCATAACCTTTAAATGTCGATCTGGGTTCTTCTAAAATTTTGTATGGAGAAGCATTAGGATGTGGTTAATTTGCTGAACAAAAATCCGCCCGACCCATTTCATCGTTTGAGAGAAAAAATAAAAACATCACCTACCGAAAGTTCGCAGTGCATGCACTGCAAACTTGAAAGTTACAAGAAATTAGACTTGCTAGAGGGATGCCACATGTCAGAAGAGGCTCGAGTAATTTCTCAGAGATCAGTTAGACATCAAAGGACACTTGTGCCTAATATTTAGTTTCATTAAATCTCCATGCAATGAGTTGGTTGAAGTTGTATTTATTACTGCCAACAACGTCCTAAAATCTAGCAGTTTGTTGGATTTATGTATGTTTGTCTATTGCCACATATCTCCAAGGCACATAATCCAATGCATGGATCAAGTTGTGAACTCCTAGAGATGTTTTTGATGTATCTGGATATTTATGATGGATGTAACTCTTGGAGAGAGGGGCGAGTGGCTATTGTGAGACTCATTTCTTTACTTTCAATTTTAAATGTTTCCAGACTGTATGTAATCAGACTTAAGAATCTTGAATAGTTAATGATCAGTTTCTTCTCCTACTGTCATATTTGTGTTTCAATATTGATCTGATGCTAAATATTGATGAAGGATTCATCTTAGTACTTGTTCCTAAATGCAATGAATTATTTGTTGTTTATTTATTAGTCCAAGTGTTGTCAAAGTACTTTCTCTTGTTTATTAGGAGGTTCCTACTTGATAAGATTTATATTTTATATGTTTTAGAATTACCCGATGTAACCTGGTGCATGTATTTCAAATTTTCTTATAATTATTTTGTCTTTCCATTTATATTCTAAATTTTGGTCTGAGATTATTCAAGCCTTACTTGCTGGTGTATATTTTGTGGAAATCTTGTGTTGATGTTTTAAATTGAGTTTCTCACCCATTTGTTACACCATGAACTAAACTCTTATCTTTTACAAACCTACAAGCTTTATGATGGGTATTAGGCTCACACCTATAGTAGTATAGGTGAGACTTCTAGTAATAATAGATGGGATAGGACCAGTGGAAGATTTATTGGTACAAATGGAGAAGAATATCTAGAAGATCGGCGGATTCAGGCCATGGATGTCATAGTCTGAGGAACACTTGTGCATTGGTGGGAAACATATCATGTGACCATACAGGAATGGGCCCAATTGGTTGAAATGATCAAAGTTTGTTTTCAACCAAGCTCATACTTCAAGTTGGAAAATCAGTATAAGTGCATTGAAGACCCCTAAGAGCACATTCAGTACTGTGAGAGTGTTAGATTACTAAGAGGGGGGGTGTTACACATGAAATTTGCACACCTAGGTACTTCTCCCTAAGTGTCATAAAGTGTCATATAACTGTGTCATACACCTTGACACCATGGAATAACCTATGTCACAATCCCTAGTCAATGTGGAGGAGGGATATATTACATGAAGGCCAAAATACCAAGTGCACATGAATTATTATTAATGTTCATGAAAAAAGAGATTATTTAAGTGTGAGAATCAAGTGCACATGAATT
>ML791358.1:456021-479273 GCA_009831015.1 Picea engelmannii
TTGTAAAAATATCTCTCACATAGGGGACTCAAGAGCCCTCTCAAGGAGGAAGAGGGGATCCATAAGTCCCCCTTTCTCTATGTTTTTTTCCCACTAATATACTTCTCCATTGGTGGCATGATTATTGGTCATTTGTTTGATTGATTTTGGTTCTAATTTCCTCATGCATTTTAGTTTTCTTTCTTTAGTTATTTTCTTAGTTGTTCTTAGCTTAGTTGTTTGTTTATTTCATGTTATTGAATTGTCTAATTCATACACTAACCCCTGTCATGTCTAGCAAACCCAACTAGACTTGCAAGTGCCCCACTTTTTCTCATTCAAGTGATGAAAGGGACACAACACGTAGTCTTGTTGATTCACTCAAGTATAAACTTGTTTTAAATCATTTATATTATGATGGGTACTTGCCTTGTTCTTAAAGCAGTCTAAGAAAATCTCTTGGTGCTAATATTTTTTTCATCGTTGCCCGGGACAAAAAAGAAGATCTTCCTTGGGATGTACGACAAATATTACTACCAGTTCTTGATGGTGAGCAATGATTGGTGACATAATAGACTGCAATTTTTCACCATGGTGACTCCATGCATTTGAAGAAATTGTTGGTGATTCAAATCAAGTTAGAGGACTCCACTGAGGAATGAGCTCAAACAGAAAATGGAAGGAAGACACAAGAAGTCCAAGTATCAAGGTATAAGTTTTCTTCAAGAGCTCATATTCTTTTTTATCAGTTCTTTCTTTTTCTTTCCTTCATATATGAGGATAATCATCCTTTGTTTTTTTTACTCTGATGACCATAATCCTACTACTGTATATCCCTCTTTGAAATAAGAAGGTCTGCATTCTTCTTACATAGTTGATGTTGAACCTATTCCTTCATCTGAAACATATGAGAACCATTTTTGTATTCAAATCCTTCCTAAACATGATCATACTTGTAACCATGTGAATGATACAATTGATTCACCACCTTCTCTGATCATAGGACCATCTTCTACCACCACTACTGGAATTTGCAATCAATCCATTGAACCTCACTTTTAGCCTAGTGAGGTTCAGTCCAGAAAAAGAGAAAAAATGTTTAAACCCTTAAAAATACCATCTACTCTTCATCCTTACCCTCCCAAGTTTTTAGAGTATCTGCCTCTTTTTTTCTTAGAAGATCATATTATAGCTGAGAAGAATTTGGGATCTTTTTAGAATGTCATTGACAATTTGGAAATTGTGCATGAGGATGTTTTTATGAGGTTATTTTCCAAATATTTGGTTGGAGATGTTGCTTTGTGGTTTAAAAATCTAGAGGTTGGTTCCATTGGTTCATGGGATGAGTTATTTGGTGCATTATCAAAGCACTAGGGAGAGAAAAAATCTCTTGATCAGTACTTTGTTGAGTTTTATGATTTGAAAAGAGAGGAGGATGAAGCTCTTGCTACTTTCAACAATAGATTTTATAGTTTTTATTGCAACATGCCTTTAGATATCCGAGCTCCTGAAGCTACTGCTAGATTGTGTTATGTAATAGCTCTTCATCCAGATTTGTCTCTTCTTCTCTTAGAAAGGAGGTTTTTCACCTTGCAGCAAATTTTCATTGATGCTCAAGAGGATGAGGATAATCTCAAAGCATGTGGAAAATTTTCAGATCAACTTAAGGATGAGGAGTGGAATGTAGACACAACTTAAAGTGAACATGAACAAGAAGGATTCCATGATGAGGATTTGGCAGAGAAACCTGTTGTGGATAAATATGGTGTCTCTAATTTTGTTATTTATGATCTTCAAGAAGCCTTTTGTTTACCTGCATATAAGGAGTACAATAACTATGATCATGCTGATTTCCAAAAAACATCAGAAATATCCTTTCATCTAGAAAAGGATTCTTTTCAACAGTCTTATGAAATTATTCAGCCCATTTATGAAATTTATGACCTCTATCATAGGGAAAATTGTGACTTAGTTGGAGGTAAGTCATTATCCTTGTGCTTTTCTCCATTTAATATTTTGAAAGAAAAAATTGAAGTTGCTTATAGAGCAAAAAGAGTTGAGCTGCAAAATCACACAAGTTTTTTGGAACATAAGGATAAAATTATAATTCAACAACAACCTTTCCATGTTCTTGGTGATCCTATGGTTCTCTATATGGAGAATTTTATGGAGGTTGAAATGCATGATAATGAAAATAATCAGACTGTTCCCATTTTTTCTGAGAATGATCTTGTATTTGAAAACTTAAAACAAGAAAATTTAGCATTTGAAGAAAAGGATACAGTGAAGAAAGAAGCTTGTATGTTACTATATACTTTTGAATAGGAAGGAACTATAGGCACATATTTCCCTTCCCTTTTTATCGATCAAGAAGTGGTATTCACAGATATTCTTCAATATCATTTTTCATTTATGTTGGAAACATCAGAGAAAGAGACCTTTATGAATTACCTAGAACCAGTCAGTGGAATTGGTTCTTCAAAGAGGATGAGTTTTCAGATTGGATTTAATATTCAATTTGAATTGACATTAAGCAAGGTTATGTAAGGAATTCAATTAGTAGACAAGTTCCTTGCTTGGATTCACTGGATTTTTTATTTCACCTGATCAAGCATCTCAAAGATCATGTTAGAAGTAGGGGAATAAGCTCATCATAGGAGCATTTTTGTTTCTTTTAGTTTCTTGGTTTGCATTAGATCAACAATAAGACTTTGTATCCCAATGGATAAGGAACTGGAACTATAATGTTCTTGGTATCTCACGAGGAGCATGTCATCCCCTCTAGAGCCAATGTTAGCACATGAAATGTTCAGGAGTCAAAAATTCTATCCGTATTCCATGCAGGAGTCTTGGTGTCATGATAGTGTTCATCATCATGAAACAAATAGGGTTCAGCATTGGTCACACACTTGGTCTTAAACTTCTCATTATCAGGTGTATTTTCTCAAAGGGATGTACAAAAGGTTCCTTATGTCATTTTCAATCATTTGAGGGTCAATTCAAGTGTCCAATCTACTTGTTGCAAACTCACCTAAAAGTTCACAGTGTATCAAGAAGTACCTTATGCACTAATCTCTCATCATTATACCTTAGAATCGTGTCAAGGGATATATCATTGTTTTCAGTGCATTCAATGCATCATGTTCTTCAGGTTGGTTTCAAGAAACAATTCTAACAGTTTGAATTAAGTGCACTACAAATTGACGATGCAAACTATCCATTAAAACTTTGCGCTACAGACTGTGCATGACAAACTAGTGTTGTGAACCCTTTGTTTCTTGATAGATCAAACCCTTTTCAGTTGAGATTCATCTAGGTCCGAGGTTTTAACCTTTCAACTCATATTTTTCTCCTCAAACATGGAAAATCTTGCAAGCTTTTTATAAAAACCTAGTTCAATTCGCGTTGCAAACTTAACCACTGGCGCTACAAACCCTTTGTTTTACACAGAGTTGTTTCAATTCTGCATGTATGCAGCCTCATACAAGTTGGATTTTTGTTCTTATTTTCTCACCTCCTACTTGAATCATGTTCATCCTCCAACTGTTGTTTTTCATACAATTACAACTTAAGTGATGATTTTGGGTCTTGAGTTAAATTTAGCATATTCATATGATTTCTCCAAGGTTACTTCATGTTTCAAGAGGTTTGTAGCAGGCTCTGGAAGGTTTTCCCAACTTATTATGGATTTTTTTAAAAGGTTGGAATCATTTTGGAGGCAAACATGCACCTATAAGAAATTTCGCAGTGTGTGTTGTCAAAGGCGCTCTAAACTGGTATTTTGGGACAGTTTGCAGCAAATTAGTACATAGTAGGGTCATTTTTTCATCATAAATTTTAAATGTCAATCTGGGTTCTTCTGAAATTTTTTGTGGAGATGAATCATAATATCATGGACTGGATGACCAAAAATCATCCTACTCGGTTCATTTTTTGGGAGAAAAGTTGAAATTATCAACTACAGGAAAGTTCGCGGCGCATGGTGACAAAGGTGTTGCAAACTCTAACAGTTTGATAAATTTGAGTTGTAGGAGGGTTGCCACCTATCTGAGGGGGTTAAAATGGTTTCCTAGGAGGTATTTGGACATGAGGGGCATGTTTTCTATAACGAAATCAAGCAAAATGACATGTTTGAAAAGGAATTAATCACAATAGACAAGATCCAAAAAAATGGGAGCTAGGTGGATTTTTTGTTTCACCTTGTTGTAACAGCTCCTAGAGAAAAGGGAATCCAATGAAACCACTTAGGATTCGACCTCTTTAGAGTAGGAAGGATGATACACTATATATATGGGTTGTTTTGTTAAGGAATAGGTTGGATTCATGATCCAAGAGAGGAGAGAGCTGGAGGAGAAGTTTAGTTGCTCATTTGTAAGCCTGAAGGCCTATTTGTAATCAACATTTTTTCCATTAAAGATTCATGAGATTTTTTTATCAGATTGTATTCTTCATTTTCCATTTCTCTTGTCATCCTCTTTCTTGAATATATTGCAGGTTTTGAGGATCATAGCTACCATTGATTGATGGATTCATGAATGACAGAGGATATGTTGTAGCTTGCCCATTAAATCATTGTTTATTGTTAAGCAATCTTTAATCTATTTGCAGAAAGGATCTTTGTACAATGGATGTTCTTCCTTTTTTCATATGCTCTATGCTTCTACTCATCATTATATAGCCTTTTTGTCTGGTATATAGTTTGATTACCTTTGATTTGTAGGATGTTATGACTCCATGCCCAATGGAATGCCTCTACAAACAGCTTGTTTCCCTCTATTGGCACAGGGGCAGACCCAGGGTTCAACGCTACAACAGCGCACCAACAAAACCCTAACTACCGACCCTTTTGGAAACACCTGCAAAGCAGATGAAGTCTCACTCAAGGTAGAGTCAGGGGTGGTTGGAGGACTCAGATGTTTGCAACCTTAGTTGGGACACAGATCTGTGATTCTAACACTTAACAGAGCACTTAGTAGTTATCATTCATCAATATCCAGTTCTTAGTTACAACACATTTAAATCCTACTCTCAGTGCAAATAAACTCTAAACTACAGAGCATCACAGTATTCATCTAGATCTAAGATATTTAAGCACTAAGCACATTTATATAGGTCATATCTAACATCCATCCACATCATTAAGCACAAAGCATCAACAGAGCTATCTATCATTCATCTATATTAAAGAACTAAGAAAGTAACCACATAACAGATCAATACATTGCACAAAGCATAGCAACAAAACATGTATGTGGTTCACCCCCACCCTGGGGATACGTCCACCAACTCTTCTCTTCTTTATTATCTTTGGGAAAGCTCTTTATAGGAACATAACATCCAAATCCTACTCCGCAGAAGATAGGAGATCTGTGCACACTCCCCCAAATCCTCCTTCTTCAATCTAGGGTACAGCACCAAGCCTTCACATGGTCTCTTACAGTTACTTTCACTCAACCTTACAAGCCTCACACATTATGCACAAACCACTTACAAATTTTGATCACATAGATCGAAGTCTAGCACTTAGCACATTGGCCTCTTCTTACATCGCCTAGCTACCTATTTATACATTACAACATAGGCCTAAGCATGGGTAAACCCATGGGCCGACATTCCCATACCCATTACATAATCCTAAATCCAAAAAAGGGCCCTAAAAGGGGCCTAGATCCCGCAATATCCACTTTGTCTTGCGCTCCACCTTCGACAGCATGTCGAAGTCCCAAAAATAGGTCAGACATGACCAAGAATCCACAAAACTTGGTCAAGGGCCAATAGGCCCCCAACACTCACCTGTGACTCATCTCGATTCACTCTGATCTGGTTAGTTCTGCTTCAAAAGACTCAATCTTGGCTCAAGATGCTTCGACTTGTTGTTGTGCCACAGTCTCCTGTTCAACGAACTCTTGGATGACTGCTTCGTTGACAGGTCCCTCTAGGCGTTGTTCAGCTGCAGTGATGATTTGCTCCAGTTCTTCTCCTCGGCCTTCAATATCTGCGAACAATTGGAAAGCCTCATCCTATACAGGTTTGAGCCTCTGAGTTACTTCCATAACTCTCCTCTAAATGGTGTGGACCTGCTATTGGGTGGTGTGCTTCTCCTGGGATCGCTTCATTTTTTCCACAGTTGACAGGGGATTCAACTACACCTGTATTGTCTCTACTTGTTGCTTCGCTTCCTAGAGATGTGAATACAGTGCCTTCAATTTTGGATTCTCAGTGATTTGCTCATATGTTTGGGCACTGTGATCACTCAGTTTCTTGCATTCCATGGCAAGGACTTTTATTCTTTCAACTGCGCTCCAGGCAGTTGTTTCTCTTTGATCTCTTACATCCTATGGGGTGTCGAGCACTGTGTGGAGCTCTAAGTATACTATTCTTTGTTGTAGTTGTTGGATATCTTCTAGGAGTCTCTCTACTTGATGCATGACTCGGTCGTCTACCATTGGTTCTAATCCTGTCACGGAGTGGAGTGCTCTATTGACTGCTTCTTTCACTTTGAGTTGCTCTACAAGCAACTGTTCTTTTTACTGTTGCATCTGTGCTTTCTCTTCTTCAAAATTTGCCTAGAGAGAAACCTTCTCCTATTCTGCAACTTTGTGTTTTTCTACGATTACTCCTTGCACTTGCTTCAAGGCCTGTGTGGCTTCTTCTATTTCTTCTTGTGCGCGAAGAAGGCGAGCTTCTACCGCATCAGCTAGTCGGTAGAGTTGGGTTGGCTCATCTCCCAACTCTGGTTCTCTCGATGGCAGGGGCACAATGGAGACTGCGCAACTAGACTGAAGGGCCTATTGTACCCTCAAAGTTCGGCTTCAATTCTATCATAAATTTCCTCCTACTTGGCTTCTTGTTTCTCCACGATTTCCAGTGAAGCGTTGTTTAGAGATGCTATGATGAATTCAAAATCATCGGTAGTGAGTACAGTCTTCATCTTGGTCACGATGGCTCTGGATTTCTTCTGAGAAGAGGGTTTATGGGGAGAAACCTTCCTCTTCTTCAGGGGATCAAACTTGCTTTGGGCGGTGTTACTTCGTCTTTCTTCTATTCAGTATCTTTTCCATTTATCTCTTCTACTTCATCATCACCCCTTCGGTCAGGTGATACTGAAGAAGTCTTTCTTGAGTTGTTTCTTAAGTCCTGGACCTCCTCAGTCTTCTTCCTTCTGGTGGTTTCAGGTGTGTTATGTTCGTTGTGAGTGGCCTCTGGGCTATCCAGTTCAAGGTCAGACATATCTGCAGGGTCAGCGGGGATAAGGAGGTCTACGAACCAATCCTTAGTTATCTCCTCAAGGTCCTCTTCCATGATTTTGTAGTACAACTGAAGTTGCTCCTTATGTTCATTGGCTCGCATTGTAATTTAGATGAAATGTCGATCTACATGAAACTGCATCAGGGGTCGAAACCTCTGTAGGGTGTTCAAATTCATGTGAGGTTCAGCTTCAATGGCTCTCTTCAGCTGAAGCTAGTATGTGTGGAAAACATCGTTCGACTGCGACTGTTTGTTCATATTGCTTGAGTACCATAGTGTGGTGAACTTCATAGCAAGCGACTTGAATGGATCGATATCCAGTAAGGTTTCACCTTCCGGCATCTCCTAGGCAAAAAACGTGATGAGGATCAGGAGCCAGCTAAAGTGAAACTCGTAGCCCTGATCATGTGCTTCGCGGCAGTCTAGTTCCAGCTGATTAACTAGGTACTTCGCCTAGTTCATTTGTAGGCCTTCCACACAATTCCCTACGAGGTCAACAGCAAAGCCTGTGACCTGTGTGGGTCTGTTCTTCCTTACTATTTTTCCAGCTATTAACTGGCATGCTAGGCGCACTACACCATTCTAAATGGAGGCTACCTTGTAGCCTCACGTCCCCTTTTCCACATCGTCGTATGTATCCTTGATCTTTTGTGCTAGTGCATGATCTATGGCTTTTCTTGGATAAAAATCCTGCGGGTTAGGTCCTTTCATACTCAATCCGTTGATCCTATGGATTAGCATCAGATCGACTATGATATAGAGGTCTAGCCATAAGTAGCCACCATGG
This sequence comes from Picea engelmannii, assembly GCA_009831015.1. Classification (NCBI taxonomy): domain Eukaryota; kingdom Viridiplantae; phylum Streptophyta; class Pinopsida; order Pinales; family Pinaceae; genus Picea; species Picea engelmannii. Next base: position 464,036 of record ML791358.1, read on the forward strand.
TAACATGAAAGTAGCATCTTGACATAGGCGTTGTCTTCTTGGTGCCTTCCAAAGTGTGGGATTTTCATTACGTTTAACAAGGTGGAATGTCTGAGGTTCATCGTCCACGGCTGGGGGATTATCTTTGAGTTCTTCCCCTTCGTCCTGGTCAGGTATTTATACACAGAAAGCATACTATAGTTCTTGTGATCTCCAAGGTTGAAGTCATTGAACTTCAATGCTATGATCTTGTCCTGCTGTGCTCGAACTGCACGTATCCCATTCAGGAGGTATGTGGTAACCATGGTGTACTCAAAATCTCTTGGCATGCTATCATGACTCACCGCGTTGGCCAGAGGTGGGATGTAGTCAGGAAATATGGTCAGGATCATCTTCGCATTAGCTAGGTCATCTATGTGTTTGGTTCTTTTTTCCACTGATGGTTGGGATGGTTTGGCTCCGCGAGCAGTCGACGGAGAGGCTTTCACTCCTCTTGTTGATGATGTTTGTACACCCATAGACATCATTCTTTCAGACATGAATATTTCATTCATGAGTTCGATGAGTACTTCCTTCACAGACTCTTCGACTGCACTAAGTTCTTCGGACATACATGCTCGTGGTTGAATACATCGGGTTAGAAGAGTAACTAGTCAATGCAACGAGATAGATGGCAATAGCGCGATGATCATTGTGCAAAATCAAATATTTTGCGGGATCAAATAATCATGGTTGGAAAAAGTGTTCTCAGTGCATGGTTTGACAGAATAAATAGATAACTTGGCAATAGATCTCTTGCAATAGTTGATAAGCCTTCATTAACTCAGTTTTGTCTGTTATGGTGCGGTCCCAACGGTCTGCTGGTGAACTTTCTGACCATAAATGCCTTTCTATCCGTTTGAGGCATCGGTCTAATGGTTATATTGTTCCCAATGGCTATATTGCTTTGCCATGGCGAAGTGCCATGTGACATTGTTCTGATATCCCGGTGAAGTTCCAATTTTTCAAATTTTCCTTTTGCAAAGTTCCCTCTGGAATCTTCTGTAACTTTTCGATATTAGCTCTCTTCTTACTTATATTTCTAGCCTTTTCCCAGTGAGCTTCGTCTCGGTATTCCTCTTTCCATTATGATTCTTATATCCTTTTGGCATAGTAACTTCGCATTGTTGAGGTTCTTTCCTAAGATTCAAGGGTAATACTTCTTCTTCATCTGGGGTAGGTACTTTAGTATTTTGCGAGTCTTCTTATGTTCTTCCCACTTCAACATTCAAGTCTCTGGTTTTAAATAGCTTCGCTCGGTTCTCCTGTTCTTCAATCAAGTGTGTGATCTTCCTAGTCATGAAATCTTTCAACTCTTGCTTCTTCTTCTCTAAGACTTCTTCTTCTTTCCTTCTGGCATGATCTCTTTCAATCCAAGGTTTTCCTAGTAACATAGCAAATGGAGCGTTGTTCTCAATAAATTTAACAACTTCAAATTCTTCCTCTTTAGAAGTTCCATTGGTACTCATAGAAATCTGGGTGATCTTTCCACATAGGTCTATCATCTTTCCTTTGAATAGTCCTATTCCTCCCAATGAAGGAATCATAGCAAGCTTTCCTAAAGTTTCCCAAGTTCTTTTTGTCATAATATTTACTTGTGTTTCTTCATCCAGAACACACTCAATGTTGAAGTCTCCTATTCTTGTTTTATGCATTATTTTTCTTTGAATATCTCTAATAAGTTGACATGTCGGTGGTCATTCAGGGTTTCTTTCATTTGTAGCAATACTTTCTCTGATTCTTTCTGGGGTTCTTCCATAATCTTAGTTTCTTGATCTACCTTAGGGTTTTCTTGTCTCATATTCATTCTTTCAAGCTTAGCAACCATTCTAAGGAAATCCAATACCTCATGATCCATATCTTTACAACAAAGACAACTAGATCTTCTACCAGGGCATTCCTTAGCCAGATGTCTCGGTCTTCTACAATTGTAACAAAGGGTTACTCCTCATTTTCTTTTAAATGATCCCCAGCCTTTCCTATACTTCCTGCTAGGATCATATTAGCTAATCTGTAACAAATTCTTTCTAGGATCCTGCATCCATTTGTTAGTCCAAACATTCTCTCTATGCATAGGTATAACATATCTCTCATTATTTCTATCAGATCTACTCATATCAAACCTCTTTTCTTCTAGTTATGCCCTACTTTTCAAGCTAGGACAAAATTTATCAAACATACCTATATCCATACTCTTGAAACAAAAAAAATTCGACTTATCTTACTTCTACAGAGAACAAAGCTTACAGATCTTAAATTTTTCACTATTCTTACCTTTATTAGAGCACAGAGCTTGCAGATCTTACCTCTTTAAGAAAAAAAATCAATTTTACCTTTATCAGAGCACAAAGCTTTCATATCTTACCTTTTTTCTTCATATCTGACCCTTCTTCTTGGCACAGGGATTCACAGGAATGTTGTGCACTAGGGAAACAGATCTATGCATGGAGCTTTCATAGTTTCAGGTCGGATCTTTGCACAAAGATTCTTCTTCCTCAGTTCCCAGCAATCACAGTTTCAGGTCGGATCTTTTCACAAAGCTTCATCTTCCTTAGTTCCCAGCAATCACAGTTTTAGGTCCCGACAATGGAACCATTTGTTGGCACAGGGGTAGACCCAGGTTTCAACGCTACAACAGCGAACCAACAAAACCCTAACTACCAGCCCTTTTGGCAACACCTGCAAAGCAACAGAAGTCTCACCCAAGGTAGAAGCAGGGGTGGTTGTGGGAATCAGATGTCTTCAACCTTAGCTGGGACACAGATATATGATTCTAACACTTAACAGAGCACTTAGCAGTTATAATTTATCAATATCCAATTCTTAGTTATAGCGCAGTTAAATCCTACTCTCAACACAGATAAACTCTAAACTACAGAGCATCACAGTATTCATCAAGATCTAAGATATTTAAGAACTAATAATATTTATATAGGTCAGATCTAACATCCATCCACATCATTAAGAACAAAGCATCAACAGATTTATCTATCATTCATCTATATTAAAGCACTAAGCAAGTAACCACATAATAGATCAATACATTGCACAAATCATAGCAACACAGCATGTACGTGTTTGACCCCCACCCTGGGGATACATCCACCAACTCTTATCTTCTTTATTATCTTTGGGAAATCTCTTTACAAGCACATAACATCCAAATCCTACTCCGCAGAAGACAGGAGATCTGTGCGCACTTCGCTAGATCCTCCTTCTTCAAGCTAGGGTACAGCACCAAGCCTTCACACAGTCTCTTACAGTTACTTTCAGTCAACCTTGCAAGCCTCACATAGTATGCACAAAGCACTAACATCTTTCGGTCACATAGATCGAACTCTAGCACTTAGTACACTGGCCTCTTCTTACATCGCCTAGCTACTTATTTAAACATTACAACATAGTCCTGAGCATGGGTAAACCCATGGGCCGACATTCCCATACCCATTACATAATCCCAAATCCCAAAAAGGGACATAAAAGGGGTCGAGATCCCGTGATCTCTACTTCGTCTTGCGCTCCGCCTTCGACAGCCTGTCGAAGTCCCAAAAATAGGTCAAACATGACCAAGAATCCACAAAACTTGGTCAAGGATCAACACCCTCTCCCTTTCTTACTCGGTCTTGTTGATCCACTCAAGTATAAGCCTATTTTAAATCATTTATATTATGATGGGTATTTGGCTTGTTCTTAAATTAGTCTAAGAAAAACTCATGGTGCTAACAATTGGCACAGGTGCAGTCACAACTGGTGAATATGACGATGCAATTGCAGGACATGGCGAAGGGAAAATTCATACGTGAGCACATATAGAGTACCACATGTTGGTCTGAGGGGCATGGCAAAGATGAGTGTCCTGTACTTGAAAATTGTGTGGAAATGTGTGCGTTGAATCCATTTTCAACTAGTCCTTAGAAGGAATGGTGTGAAATATTCATGCAATGGAGCCATGTACCACCCTATTACCCAATGTTGGAGAAATATTAGAAGACGCATCATAATCCATTTTGTGAATTTTGTAAGTACGTGGGACATGACATGAACAACTGTCAGTCACTCCAGTTGATGCAATTTCATACCCATGATGTATTCTAGTTTCAATAGGACCAGAAGGGTGATGATCGTGGTGATGCTAAGAGAAGAGGATATCAACAAGGTCCTAGAGGTGGATATGGGCGCGGTCACGAATGAGGATATGGAGGAGGGGGAGATATACCCCCCACTTGTTTTAACTGTGAAGAGATTGGCCATGTTTCAAGGTTTTGTACCAAACCGTGCACTCTCTATGGGTACTATTATATCCCAGAGCACATTATCAAGGATTGTCCCAACTTGTTGAAAAAATAGGAAGAGAAGAAGAGACATTGCAACATGGTGACTGCAGAGCCATGTGGGAATAAGAAAAAGGATGATGAGGTGGATGTTCAGGTGATAAACCAAGTCAGAATAAAGATAGGAATCAACTTTGATCATGGTAAAAGATTGGGTCAAAGGCCATAGGGGAAGATAAGAAAGGCGACACAACCCACTCCTAAGTTCAATGTTGCTCAGTAGAAGTAGTTTCTTCATGATGCAGAGAGGTCCCTGGAAGAGGAAAGAGTGCAAGAAGAGCTACAGTGCATGACACAAAGACTGCTTGAGGCGGCTTGAATACATGAATAAGCTCAACGAGAGACTAAAATGTCAATGGAAGAATTACAGTGTGCAACGTAGAGGTCGTTGGAGGAAGTTTGTGTGCATGAAGTAATACAGTGTGTGATGCAGAGGTCATCGAAGAAAGAATGAAAATAATAACATCTACAATGTGTCGAGCAAAGAGCGATGGAGGAACATCTCCATGAGGAGTTGAACTATGTGATGCGAAAAGAAGCATTGTGTGACTTGGGTCATGAGACGAAGACCGAAGATCAAGTAATTAACTTATTACCTTATTGTTTGAGATTGTTAAATCATCTTGATTCTATGAAAAATTTAACACAAATGTTAGCAACCTGCATGGGGGAAGATGAAACGGAGAGAGTGATATTATCCCCCCTACTAGAAAGGGATTTTTGTTAGGTTAGTAAGTAGAAGCACAAAGGTAGAGAATTCAAAATGACAGTTGAACTTGGGAGTTATGAAATGGATGGAGTCATGTTGGATCTATTCTCCAAGGTGAACATATTGTCGAAGAAGACATGGGAATTGATGGATAAACCAAATTTGGTTTGATCACCCATCCAATTGCGATTGGAAAATCAGTACAGGATCTACCCTATAGGTTGATTGGAGGAAGTTGAAGTGAATATAGAATGGGTGAACATGAACGCTAACTTTGAGGTGATCGAGATTATGGATTATTCTGATCCTTACCTTGCCTTACTTTAAATTGATTGGACCTTTCACAACAATGCAGTGTTGAATTTTAAGAAGAGATAGATGTTGTTTGAAACCAACGCACTAAGCATGGTCACACCCTTAGATTATAATGAAGGGGACATGTACAATGAGTCAGTGGATGAGGACACATGGAGCTGTGTCAATGAGAAAATATATAACATCACATAGTGCAAGGAATATTATGTCAATCCCACGGCGAATGGGGAACTGAGCTAGAGGAGTGTGAAGTCAAATGATATTGATCTAGACAACACCATGGAGAGGTGGCAGTAGAAAAGGTATGAAGTCTCTACTCGGAGATGTGAAAGAATAACTAAAGTAGTACATTGAATTGGATTGGAGCCATCTAATGTGCCACAATTTGATGGTGTTAACACATGGAATGTTCAGGAATCAAGCTTTTACTCATTTCTAAATTTTTGTTAATATGGTCTCAGAAGGACACCATTGGTATTTGTCAGTCATGTGATCAGTCCTTCCTATATCATTCATTTGTTTGAAGTTATAGGTTTGAGTCATAGGGTCATGGTTCTTAAAGTATTGAGTCATGTTTTATACTAATAAATCATGGTTTTGGTTTTATCCTAGGTTTAGGAAGCTAATCTGAATGCATGTACAAGAGTATCCATATCATTATGGTGATGGTCATTATTTGTAAAGAGGGAAGGAATTGGTCTTATTTGCATGTTTTGAATGTCATCATCAATTTTTTTGTCTAAAATAGGTGTACAAAGAGATTTAAAGTCACATCCAACCATTTGAGAGTCGTGTCATGTGTCAAATGAGTGCGTTGCAAACTACGTGTTGCTGCAAACTGAGTTAGGGGTGCTTCCAATTGTAATTTTTCTTAATCATTTTTACTCTCTCAAGTTTATACCCTTCATGCAGTCTTTGGTTACATGTTCCCATCACCTAAGTGAAAACTCACATTTCTTCCTGTACCCACTATATTGTTTCTAACTGCTTGGTGCTACAAACTATTAGCACTGCTAACTAGTTCATACAGTTGGCACTGCAAACTCTTATTTGTTTGGTTAAGTCTGCACCCCTTGACCCTAAAACTGTCATGAAAATTTTGGAGGCATGTGTTCTTGTCAAAGGATTAAATTTGTAGCCTACCTTGCAACCATAATTCCATTTACTGCAAATTTTCAATTTGTTGCAAACTTTCTACACTGTGAATCCCCTGTTTTATACAGACACTCTGAAATTTTGTCTATTTGAGATTTCATCCATTTTTGGGTTTTCATATTTTCCTCAAATTTCCTAGATTCAGTCTTATTTCAACCTCTACAGTGTTGTTCAGCATAAAATCCTCTTTCTAGAAAAACCCTAACTATTTCCAATCAAGCAACAAAACCCTAAATTGTCAGTTTCCATCACTAACTCTGGTAGCAGTTGTTATCAAAGGGGGGTTTTGATTTAGTTGTCATGGATACTCACCAAAGGAAGAAGTGAAACAATTAAAGGAGCAGATGGAGGACCATTTTTTTTCAGCAGTATATCATTTTTGTCATGGTTCCTCATATATGTTGGTTCACAACTCTAAAGAACATTTTTTGTCTTATGTTGTTCATGATTTTGCTCACTTGTTGTTTTTAGGATTCATCCTACATGGCTCATAGGTTATACAAGGAATCAACAGAGGTTTGAAGCTTGTATCCATGGTTTTTACATCAATTGTAGCGATCAGAAAGAAAAATGACATGTACAGGAAAGTTCGCAATGCATCATGTTGAGGCGCTGCGAATTGTTGAAGTTGTACTGCAAACTTTCATGTGCATCAGTTTTTAGTTTTTTCATCATAACCTTTAAATGTCGATCTGGGTTCTTCTAAAATTTTGTATGGAGAAGCATTAGGATGTGGTTAATTTGCTGAACAAAAATCCGCCCGACCCATTTCATCGTTTGAGAGAAAAAATAAAAACATCACCTACCGAAAGTTCGCAGTGCATGCACTGCAAACTTGAAAGTTACAAGAAATTAGACTTGCTAGAGGGATGCCACATGTCAGAAGAGGCTCGAGTAATTTCTCAGAGATCAGTTAGACATCAAAGGACACTTGTGCCTAATATTTAGTTTCATTAAATCTCCATGCAATGAGTTGGTTGAAGTTGTATTTATTACTGCCAACAACGTCCTAAAATCTAGCAGTTTGTTGGATTTATGTATGTTTGTCTATTGCCACATATCTCCAAGGCACATAATCCAATGCATGGATCAAGTTGTGAACTCCTAGAGATGTTTTTGATGTATCTGGATATTTATGATGGATGTAACTCTTGGAGAGAGGGGCGAGTGGCTATTGTGAGACTCATTTCTTTACTTTCAATTTTAAATGTTTCCAGACTGTATGTAATCAGACTTAAGAATCTTGAATAGTTAATGATCAGTTTCTTCTCCTACTGTCATATTTGTGTTTCAATATTGATCTGATGCTAAATATTGATGAAGGATTCATCTTAGTACTTGTTCCTAAATGCAATGAATTATTTGTTGTTTATTTATTAGTCCAAGTGTTGTCAAAGTACTTTCTCTTGTTTATTAGGAGGTTCCTACTTGATAAGATTTATATTTTATATGTTTTAGAATTACCCGATGTAACCTGGTGCATGTATTTCAAATTTTCTTATAATTATTTTGTCTTTCCATTTATATTCTAAATTTTGGTCTGAGATTATTCAAGCCTTACTTGCTGGTGTATATTTTGTGGAAATCTTGTGTTGATGTTTTAAATTGAGTTTCTCACCCATTTGTTACACCATGAACTAAACTCTTATCTTTTACAAACCTACAAGCTTTATGATGGGTATTAGGCTCACACCTATAGTAGTATAGGTGAGACTTCTAGTAATAATAGATGGGATAGGACCAGTGGAAGATTTATTGGTACAAATGGAGAAGAATATCTAGAAGATCGGCGGATTCAGGCCATGGATGTCATAGTCTGAGGAACACTTGTGCATTGGTGGGAAACATATCATGTGACCATACAGGAATGGGCCCAATTGGTTGAAATGATCAAAGTTTGTTTTCAACCAAGCTCATACTTCAAGTTGGAAAATCAGTATAAGTGCATTGAAGACCCCTAAGAGCACATTCAGTACTGTGAGAGTGTTAGATTACTAAGAGGGGGGGTGTTACACATGAAATTTGCACACCTAGGTACTTCTCCCTAAGTGTCATAAAGTGTCATATAACTGTGTCATACACCTTGACACCATGGAATAACCTATGTCACAATCCCTAGTCAATGTGGAGGAGGGATATATTACATGAAGGCCAAAATACCAAGTGCACATGAATTATTATTAATGTTCATGAAAAAAGAGATTATTTAAGTGTGAGAATCAAGTGCACATGAATTTTTATTAATATTCATTAAAAAAGAGTAATTAAATGTGAGAATCCACCTCACATTTGGTTTCCTATTTTTTAGGGAAGGTGGAGGATCTCATGGATGGTTGAAATATTTCCTCCTTAAAATCATTGAGAGATATTTCCTCCCTAAAGTCCTTAAGAAACATTTTCTCCCTAAATATCTTAGAGATCCCTTTTTTAGTGGATCTGATGAGAGATCCTCTCCATGGTGGTTAATCCTCCAAATCCTATATAATGAGGGCTTTCCATGGAGGAGGAAGGCATGGAGAAGTTTAGAGATACCAAACTTATGATGTCATAAGGAAGGAAGCAAATTGGAGGTATCAAACATATGATTTGAAAGTTTTATGCAAGGGATGGACGAGGAGGACTTGGAGAGGCTGTTGCGACTTCATCAATGGTTTGTAAGTATTTCTTTTAAGTTCTCATTAATATATGTTCTTGGCCTATTTCCTTCAAGTTTGTGTACATTTTCATGTGCTTGTCTTTTGGATAAATCTAGTTTTCAGACTAATCATAGTAGAATAGGAAGTATGTTTTGTCTTTGTTTTTTATTGTATTGCAGGACTTGTTGAAAGGCTTGGGGATCAAGGCTCAACTTGGACTAGGTGAGGAAAAACATTGTAAAAAGGTACATCTTATTCCTCTTTTCTATAGATTATCTTAGCTAGGTTTAAAGGGATGTCAGTGACCAACATTAGCACCTTTCTGTCTTGGTCTTAACAGTCTAAGGTTCAAGAGGAAATTCACCTGTCCACGGGGGGATTTTCCTGTAAAAGGGGGTGAATCAGTAATAGAGAAATTTAATCCTTTTTAACCATATAATGCAAGTTTTATATCAATGTATCATTATCATCCAATAATTGTACAGTAAATAAACAGTGAACAAATGAGCAATCATACAAATACACAGTACTCCAGTGTTTTTACGTGAAAACCCAAAGTGGGAGAAAACTACATAATGTTTTTTCTTATATGTATTTAAGAATTACATTCATTGGAAGCACCAACTTCCTTTGTTTTTAATCTACAACTAGAAGGAGGCTCCAACCCCTTAGTTTCTCAGGCTACAACCTCAAGGAAGCTCCAACTCCCCAATTCTTTGGCTACAACCCCCTAGTTTATCAGGATACAACCTAAGAGAAGCTCCAACTCCCCAATTCTCTGGCTACAACCAGAAGGAGGCTACAACCCCCTATGTTCTTTGGCTACAACCGGAAGGTGGCTACAACCACTTTTCATTTCCCTGTCCAACCGCCCTGACGTAGAAGTAGAATGATGGAACCATTGTCACATTATCACTATGAGATATACCATTGTAACAACCTGTACCAATCAACATGTAATCAACATGTACCATAAAAAAGTGCATCAACCATGCACCAACTTATACCAAACAACATGTAATCAATCTGTACCATAAACAAGTGCATCAACCATGCACCGACATGTACCTCAACAATATACCAAATACATATACCAATATAACCATCAAAATTTCTCTAGAAATACATCACACTATCCATAACCAAATACCATAAACCATTACATCAAACCATGTGTCACAACCTCACTGTTATACAACCTCTATCTATAACATACCTCAACCAAAATATCTCATTAATTTCATCATACAAATCTTATTTATAACTTTGTAATAGACCTAGTGTATATGATCGCATACCTAAAAACCTTCTTTAACTTTAACAACAAGAGACTAGCATTTTATCAAACTTTATTTTAGTCTCACATGACTAATTTTGGATTAGTCAACAACCCTAACTTGCAATAATCATAACTATGTACCTGTAATGAATAAAGATCTGAAAATGGTACACAATGTTTTTCAATGTCCTTTATGAAATTCCTCCTTATTTCACTACTTGGAACCTCTCAGAAAAGGGGTTATAGAAAAAATGGCATACTGTGTTGAATTCTAGCTTACTTTAGAGATCAAACTTGTAGAGCATGCCCCGCACATAATATTTCTTGTATGGATCTGAAAATTGTACACAAAATACTACCAGTCGTACTCTAACCAATACATTTGGTATTACTGAATTTGGATCTGTTATGAATAAGTTATGATGTTTTACCCGAAATACATGTTTTAGACTAGTTTCAGGACTAGCCACAAACCCTATTTTCCACGATGTGTAACTCCAAAAATAAAATGACCCACAAGACGAAATTTGTATCACAGTTACTTGGATATGTTTTCTCAATGGCCTCCCAATTTCATGGTCAGAATCATTCTAGAAAAAAAATTATTGCGAAAATGGTGAGATGACCTGTAAATAACATACCTTAGAAAGCATCATCAAAATAATTTATCCTCCCTTGAATTTCGGCCTTCTTTATTTCACCTTCCCTCTGAAATTTGGCTTAGATATCCTTTGGTTACCTCAGTCACTTGTAGATATTCAATATGCTCAAGTGTATTTTTAAAATGAGAGAGGCTTGCCTCTTATTTATACTTTCATGTAGCTTCGTCAAGGTGTTACATTTTAACCATCTTAACCCACTTTCCTTATTTTAGGGTTAACCCACTTCTAACCACTTGTCCACTTAGTAAATTATCAATTAAATTTATTATTTAAATAATTTATTTTGTATCTACTTTGACTTATAATACAATCATCACTTCACTTTACCTCAAGGGGTTACCTTCTAACCAACTTAAACCACTTTACTTATTTTAGGGCTAACCCACTTCTAACCACTTGTCAACTTAGTAATTTCTCCATTAAATTTATTATTTAAACAATTTATTTTGTATTCACTTTGACTTATAGTACACTCATCACTTCACTTTATTATTTACCTTCTAAAATCTCTTAAACCACTTTGACTACTTTGACCTTTTGGAGCTTCTAGATGACTCATGAGGGTTCTCCAACTTCACATGGTCGTAACTTTCTAACCGTGAGGAGTTATGTGATGTTCCACATAATACCTGAAATGGCATGACATGTACTATTCATATAGGATATTCTTACCTGCAAATATTGTCATAAATTTGGCTTAGGTTGATGGATAGTTGGTATGGATTGTTGGTTGTCATTGATTTCAACTAATGGAGAGTGATATTGTAGATTGATTTCAACCCTTAATGATTGATGTTAACCCTTGGAGAAAGTACGGTAGCGAATTTCAGTAGCACAAAGGTTTGGGTAATGGACCCAAGTTTTTTTTATGTAAAAATGACTCATTATTGTCTTATCATGGTTTATGAGAAGTACATATGGATGAACTCCAAAGTGGTCCCCTTATGGTGAAAGGCCTCACGGGAAGACACTTTTTGGATTGATTTATCCTAGAAGTATGGTTAGAGAACCCATGCTTATTTGTGGAATAATGAAATGAAGGTCAGTGAATTTTTTAGTGAAACTATCCTATATGGATAGTTCTTGTCATTCCATTTCTAGTGGTATGTGGAACGTCACATAACTCCTCACGGTTAGAGAGTTATGGCCATGAGAAGTTGGAGAACCCAAGTTTGGGTAATGGACCCAAGTTTGTTTGATGGATAACGGTATGAGTTTTGATATATTTTCAGTTAATACTATTCTATATGGATATTACATGTCATGTCATTTATGGTGGTATGTGGAACGTCACATAACTCCTCACGGTTTGAGAGTTATGTCCTTACGAAGTTAGAGGACCCTCATATGTCATCTAGAAGCCCTGAAAGATCAAAGTAGTCAAAGTGGTTTAAGAGATTTTAAAGGTAAATAATAAATTGAAGTGATGAGTGCACTATAATTCACAGTTAATACAAAATAAATTATTTAAATAATAAATTCAATGGAGAAATTAGAAGTGGGTTAACCCTAAAATAAGGAAAGTGGGCAAAGTGACCTAGAAGATGTTTTTAAGGAAGCTACTTGGAGAGTATAAATAAGAGGCAAGGCTCTTTCATTTTACATCACACTTTAGCATATTGAATATATATATATGTGTGTGTGTGTGTGTGTGTGTGTGTGTGTCTGAGGTAACCAAATGATATCTAAGCGAAATTTCTAAGGAAAGGTGAAGAAAAGAAGGCCGGAATTCAAGGAAGGATAAATTCTTTCGATGATGCTTTCTAGGGTATTTTATTTATAGGTCATCTCACCATTTTCACAATAAATTTTTTATATAGAATTATTCAGACTATGAAATTGCTATGCCATTGAGGAAACATATCCAAATATCTGTGGTAAAAAATTCATCTTGTGAGTCATTGTATTTTTGGAGTTACACTCTGTGGAAAATAGGGTTTGTGGCTAGTCCTGGAAACTAGTCTAAAACAGGTGTTTCGGCTAAAAATGTCATAACTTCTTCATTAACAGATCCAAATTGAGTAAGACAAAATGTTTTGGTTATAGTAAATTCTGCAGTATTCTGTGTAATAGTTTCAAATTGATTCAATAAATATTCTGTGCGGGGCACGCTCTACAAGGTCTCTCTCTAGAATAAGACAGAATTCAGCAAGGTATGTCATTTTTGCTATAACTCTTTTTATGAGAGGTTTCCAAGTAGTGACACCTGGAGGAATTATATAAAACACACTGAAGAACATTTTGAATCAGTTTTAGATCTTTATTCATTACAGGTACAAAGTTATGATTATTTCAAGTTAGGGTTGTTGAATAATCCAAAACTAGGCATGTGAGACTAAAGAAAAGTTTGATGAAAATGTTAGTCTCTTGTTGTTAAAGTTAAGGAAGGTTTGCAGGAATTTGATAATATACACTAGGTCTTTTACAGAGTTACAAATCATATTTGTATGATGAAATTGATGATGGATTTTGGTTGAGGTACATGTCGGGTACATGGTTGAGACAAGTAGTTGATGAGTTGGCACATACATGAGGTGTATAGTTGATGATGTTGGCACATATTGATGACTCATAGTTGATGAGTAGTTGATACATGATTGATACATACTTGGTACATGGTTGGAGGCACTTGTTAGTAGTATTGTTGACACGTGGTTTATGGATGATGTAGCATACTTATTATCATAAGCACATATTGATCTTGGTGATGATTATGAGTTGTTGTGTTATACTTGGTTGATGCACATATTTCAGAGTTGTCTTGGTGATTGATCTGATTTGGTTGATAATATTGATGAGATAGGTTATTGTGATAGGTTTTTTGGATAGGTTGTTGTGACAAGTTATTTGTACAGGTTTGGTGCATGGTTGATGCACTTGTTCATGGTACAGGTTGGTGCTTGGTCGATGCACTTGTTTATGGTACAAGTTGATTACAGGTTGGTTGGTACAGTTTGGTGCATGGTTGATGCACTTGTTTATGGTATAGATTGATTACAGGTTGATGCATGGTTCAGGTTATTGGTACAGGTTATTTGGTACAGGTTGATTGGTACAGGTTTACAGTAGTATATCTCATAGTGATAGTGTGATAGTGGTTCCATCATTATACTTATACGTCAGGGTGGTTGGATGGGGCAAGGACAGGTGGTTGTATCCACCTTCCAGTTGTAGTCGAAGAACATAGGGGGTTGTAGCCAGATAATTGGGGATTTGGAGCTTCCCTCAGGTTGTAGCCTGAGAAACTAGGGTTTTGGAGTATCCTTCCAGTTGCAACTGGAAAAAAAAGGAATTTGGTGCTTCCAATGAATGTAATTATTCAAGACATATAAGAAAAATAATTATGTGTTTTTATCCCGCTTTGGGTTTCCACGTAAAACACCGGTGTACTGTGTATGTGTATGATTGTTCATTTGTTCATTTCTTATTTACTCTAGAGTTATTGGATGATAATGCTACATTGATGTAACACTTGGATTATATGGTTAAAAAGGATTAAATTTCTCTATTACTGATTCACCCCCCTCTCAGTAATCCAACAATTGGTATCAGAGCGAGGTTCCTTCAGGGAACAGTTTAACCAATGGAAGGAGATCATGGATTATTCTGAGAATGGAGTACCAATGTTTAATGGTCAGAATGGTTTTAAGTATGAGATGTGGATTAGAAGGACCGAAGTATTTTTACAGGCACAGGGACATTATATTTGGATATTAGTTGTTACAGGATATGATAGTTCAAAAATGGCAAAGACTACAGCCAAGATTAAGGAATTGAAGAAGAATAACAAAATAGAAATGGATTTCATCTGGGAAGGATTACCTAAACCGGTAAGATAAAAGGTTGGTAAATGTTCATCAGCCAAAGAACTTTGGGATAAGTTACATGACATATATTCTTCACCCATCGCAGATTCAGAAAATGTCAAAGAAGATGTAGATACAGAACAAGAAGAAAGATGCTCATCATGTCAGACAGATTCAGAAGAGAAAGAGTATGATGAAGCAGAAGTTGATTACAAAGAAAAATTGATCAATGCAATTAAATATCTAAGGAAAGAAAGAGAAGAAAACAAGTCATCCAAGAAAGAATTGATGAAGCAAAATCAAAGTGTTCAAGGTTCTGAAAAGGAT